>VWZT01006838.1:1070-13983 GCA_013397055.1 Pachycephala philippinensis
CGGGGCTGCAGCAAATCCACAGCCCAGAGCTGCAGCAAATCCACAGCCCAGGGTGCAGCAAATCCACAGCCCGGGGCTGCAGCAAATCCACAGCCCGGGGCTACGGTAAATCCACAGCCCAGAGCTGCAGCAAATCCACAGCCCAGAGCTGCAGCAAATCCACAGCCCGGGGCTGCAGCAAATCCATGGCCTGGGGCTGCAGCAAAGCAAATCCACAGCCCAGGGCTGCAGCAAACCCACAGCTCGGGGCTGCAGCAAATCCACAGCCCAGGGTGCAGCAAATGCACAGCCCAGAGCTGCAGCAAATCCACAGCCCGGGGCTGCAGCAAATCCACAGCCCGGGGCTACGGTAAATCCACAGCCCAGGATACAGTGTTTATCTCCTCAGTCACCCTGTCCCAGGAAAAGAGAGACGCCAAGGGAACAGGGAACACAGCTCAGGGATCTCTGCTGGTATCAAGGAGTTCAATGTTGGCATTACAATTAACTGAAAAAAGGTTTCTCTGTCCCTCCAGTTCCTTCAGAGAACTCCTGCAGAGCCCACCCGGGAAGGACACTCCTTTTCCCTGCTCCAGTCACTTTGGAGAGGGCAAAGCAGTGGGAGGAAGGCAGAATTCCTTTGTGAAGACTCACCAGGGAGCTCTGCCTGGACACTCGCAGCTGTGGGCTCCGACTGCTGCCTGCTCAGCTCCTCAGAATGTTTTGCTGAGGCTTTCCAAGAACAGAGATGTTGTGGGAGATGATCGTGGACAGGCAAATTCCAGCGTGGAGCCCGTGGGAGCCCTGAGCGTGCAGCTGAGCTCCAGTGGGTAGGACGGGTAGGGCTTGTCCCAACAGGTCACCCTCATCACCCTCAGCCTTTCTCCCTGAAGATACAAATAAATGTAAACAGGAGCTCTCACCCTGCTGAATTTCATGCGTGCTGTTTGTGCCTCGTCGTGCACCCACACGCCCTGCTTGGCACCCAGAGGTGGGCTCCTGGTCTTCCAGGCTCAGCTCACGAACAGCAGATCAAAAAGATGAAGCCATTAAGAACAAATTTATCAATGCCCGATCCAGAGCCCTTCGATGTCAGCTAGGACACTGGGATGGGAGCCTGGGGTTGGCAGCCAGCCCTGAGCACCAGCAATCCCCCAAAATCCGCGTCCCCTCAGCTCCTGGAGTGGCCCAGAGCTCATCCCCACTGTCCCTCCCCAGCTGCCCCATGGCTTTGCTCTTCGTTCTATCACAGAACATTTCCCAGGACCTCAGCTCCTCGTGGAGCATTCCTGGGGAGGAATCACATCACTTTCGGGAATCGGGGAGGCTGTGTGTCTCCAGCATGCCCACGTCCATCTGTAAATCCAACAAAAAGCTGGGACAGCTCATCCTCCCTTCCCTGATCCAGTAGCAGCCCCACGCCGCTCCCCCCAGCTCTCCCTGTCCTGCCCATTCCTTGAAATCATCGAGTGTCTGTCCCAGGTCGAGAGCCAAAATCCCACATTTCTCAGGATTTAGTAAGCAGCATGTGGTGGAATCAGGGTTGGGTTGGAAACAGCACCTCCAAAACCCATCCTGGGCCTGGGAAAGGAAATCACCCACAGAGGGACAGGCTGACAGCAACAGCAGCCAGGAGGGATCCGGGTTGGTTTGGGAGCTTTTGCTTGGCTTTAAAACCCAGCAGGGAAGGCTCTCAGCTCTTTTTTCCCTGCTCTGAACACCTTCAGCACCCAATTCTCACATTCCATGGCACTAAGAAGGTGCTGGATTACCCAGCCACGAGCAGGGAAGGCTCTCAGCTCTTTTTTCCCTGCTCTGAACACCTTCAGCACCCACTTCTCTCCCTCCACGGCACCAAGGATGTGCTGGATAACCCAGCCACGAGCGTGGAGGGCAAACCAGGGCGCGTTGGGGCATTCCAGGGGCAGCTCCAGCACTGCCCACAGCCCTCCCATCCCATAAAACCCATAAAACACTCCCAGCTAATGGGTTTCCATATAAATACGAGGACCTGCCCTCCCCACCAGTTTACTCAGAGCACTGACCCCTCTCCGGGGTCACAGGGAAGCTGTGGGAGGTCCCCAGGTTTTCCAAAGGAGAGGATTTCCCTGCACGGACACCCAGGAGCTGATTGATGGGCCCAGGAGGGGCTGGTGGAGGGGAGCAGCGCTGGGCAGGGATTAGCAGGAGCTTTAGCAGCTCAGGTGGATTAAGGGGGATTTGTCAGTTGTCTGCCCCGGGTCTCCACCAAAAAAAACCCCAACCAAAAAGTGGCCAAGGGTTGGAAACCATTCAGGAGGTAAAACCAGAGCTGGCCATGGGGTTGGAAGGGCTGAGGCTCGGCTGTGAGTGCGGTGGGAGTGAGGAGAGACTGAGGCAGAGGTTCCCTCCAGCAGCCCAAAAAACCCACAGTGGCCACCTCGTTCTCCTGCTCCATGGAACCTCCCGAGCTGGAAGAGACCCACAAGGACCAGCGAGCCCAGCTCCTGTCCCCAAAAATCCCAGGCTGTGATCCCATGTGCCATCGTGGATGTGACCCCAGCTCCCAGCCCCGTTTCTCCAGCTCCCTCCGGCTCAGCTGGATCCCAGCCCCGTGCTCGCAGCAGCTGCCCCCGATGAGCTCCAGATGGGGGGTGGGCGTGCAGGGGCTGCTCCGGGGGGAAGCAGGAGGCTGCTGCTGCTTTTATCTCCCCGCCTTTGTTTATGGGAAGGGAAGGAGCGGCGGCTGCCAGCGCTTCGCTCTGCCGAGGGCACCCCTCCAGGAGCACTTTTACTGCTGTCACCCTTCCAGCAGCTCCCCACTGATCCCTGGGGGAGCTCCCAGCGTGTCCCAGGGGTGCCCAAGCAGCAGGAGCAGCCGCGGGAAGAGCCCTGCTCAGGCACCTTCCCCCAGCTTTGTCCTCCTCGGGAGCAGAGGTGCAGCTGGCTCGGGGGTACCCTGAAGGCTCCGAGTCCCATCCTGGCTGGAATCCTGGTGTGAGGGTGGGCAGGCCCTGGCACAGGGTGCCCTGGATCCCTGGAAGTGCCCAAGGCCAGGCTGGACGGGGCTTGGAGAACCCTGGGACAGTGGAAGGTGTCCCTGCCCATGGCACTGGATGATCCTTGAAGCTCCCTTCCAACCCAAACCATTCCATGATTCCCTGCTGGGCTCCAGGAGGCTTTTCCCCACTTTCCCACCCCACAGAGCTCCTGAAGGCCCTGCTGTGGCAGCCGTGGGCACGAGGGACTCCAGACTGGGGACTGCAGAGTAAAATTCCCTTGCAAATGACAGCAGAGCCCTGAGGCTGCAGAGGTGCCTCGGGCAGGAGCTCCCTGTGCTGCCCGTGGGTGTCCTGCTCCTGGAAGCTCTGCTGGACTCGGGGCAGGGTGGGAGGCCAAGAACTGCAGAGGCTGAAGCCCCAATTCCCAGCAAAAGGGTTGGTGTGTTTTCCCTCACAGCCCTGCTGATGGATAATTGGATTGAGAGCAGCCAGCATCTGCTCGGGGTTATTTATTGCCCTTAGGAGGCGAGCTTTATTGGGAATTATTTCTGTCTTATCTTATTTTTGGTGCCTGTGTTGGGTCTGAGCTCTGGAAACATCTGGATGCACCAGCATCCCCTCTGTGAGGCACCAAATGTTGGCCAGGCAAAGGCAGCCCTGGGCTGGGCTGTGCCAGGAGCTTCCCTGCTCCAAGGCTGGGAGAGGCCTCATCCTGCTCTTCCCAGGCTGGAGCACGAGCTCTTGGCCAGTTGGACAAGGGCTGGAGGGACAGGACACAGGGAATGGCTTCCCACTGCCCCAGGGCAGGGATGGATGGGATATTGGGAGGGAATTCTCCCTGGGAGAGTGGGGAGGGGCTGGAATTGAATGCCCAGAGCAGCTGTGGCTGCCCCTGGATCCCTGGCAGTGCCCAAGGCCAGGCTGGAGCAACCTGGGACAGTGGGCGCTGTCCCTGCCCGTGGGGTGTGACACATCCAGGTCATCTCCCAGAGCACAGAAACTCCCTCTGGGCCCATCCTCCTCCCTGAGCCACTTTTCCCTTACTTCATCCATCCCAAAATTCAGGATTTTGTTCCCTCCAATCCAGCCGTGAGCCCTTTTCCACAGGGCTGCTGCAGCAGGGCCAGGACTGAGGAGGACCAGGAGCTCCCCCTTTCCCAGGAGACCAGGCCAAATTTTTTATTTTTTTTTTACTCACTCTTATTTCCTGCAGCTCTGCCAAGAAGGTGCTCAGTGCTTTACAAGCCCCACCAGAGTCCGTCTGCCCGGAGATTTGATTCAGGGCAGCTCCTTGCACGGGCTGGCACAGCCCCAAACTCTGCTGAGCTCAGTCTGGAGAGGGATTCAGCAGCAAGGAGAGCCTGGCACAGGGGAAGGTGTCCCTGCCACGGCAGGGGGTGAATGAGATGAAATTTAAGATCCCACCGAACCCATTCTGGGGTTCTGTGGCTCAGTGGCCACGTCCACAGCAAGAATAAAACAACATCCCGAGCTCTGCAGGCTGCAGGAACCTCCAGAAGTCACCTCGGCACGGAATTCCTCCCCCAAAAACCAAATATCAGCCATATCCCTCTCACCCTGAATCCATCAGCTGGCTTCTCCGGTAACGCTCTGCCTCCCGTGTCATCGGGAAGGAATTCGGGCTCCGTTTGATAATCAGAGAGGGATCAGAGCCGCAGTGAAACCCTCTGACCACAAAGATTTCGGCAGGGCTTTCAAGCCTCCCTCGCTCGTGTGGCCGCTGTCCAAGGACCTGCTCCTTCCCGGGCATCCCCAGCCCCGCTCATAAATCAAAGCATTCCAGCCCCGCTTCCCTCTCCGCGCCGTGAACGCTCACAGAGGTTTTCCTTTAGAAAATCTAATCTGGGCAATTGTTCAAAAATGTTGAAATTACCTGCTCCTTTTATTCTCTAATGACAGCCTGTGGAGGCGTAATTTAACCCAGACCTGAAAATGTCTGGTTTTAGGTTAAAAAGTCCCCCAAGCCGGACTTCATCCAGCAGCAGCCAGGAGAAATCAGCTTGCCCGGTGTTAATTTTTGGTTCCTCTCATTAACGAAGCCGTGGAGGATCCCAGGCCAGGGGATCTCTGTGTTAGCCCAGCTTCACATCTCCAGTGCAAGCCTTCATCTGTTTCCTGTTTAATCTGTTTTCTGGAACCAGAGCCTGGTGAGGATGGAAAATCACAGAATCTTGGGATCATTAGGGCTGGAAAGATCAAGATCAAGATCAAGATCCAGCCTGCGACCAAGTGTCCCCACTCCCACTGAATGTGAAGTGCCACGTGGATCCCTGTGGGTGCCTCTGGATCCCTTCCAGCCCAGGAGATCTCATGATGATGATGATGATGATGATGATGATGATGACGGTGATGCTCTTGTCCTCGTCTCCAGCAAAGATATTCCTGGGAATCCCACAGCCCACAAGGAAATGGCCACATCAGGTGCCAAATCTGTAACCTGAAAATTTCAAAGCAAAGAGACCAACGTGCCTCCACCCCCAGCTGATTTATCCCAGCAGTTTCCTGGGAATTCCCATGGATTCTCCTCAGGAATTTCTTCACTTTCTAGCTGTGACACTTCCTTTGGGATTGGGGCAACATCCCAGCCCCCACCGCAGCCCCCAGGGAGCAAATCCAGAGCCACAGGCGGCTCCCTGCTCGCTCCATGTGGGTGCCACAAGCCCTGAGTGCTTCCAGGCGGGAGAATCCCGGCTGCTGCCGGGCCAGGAACGGGAGCCAGAGCTTCCCTGCAGCACATGTCCCAGAGGGAACGTCAGAGCCTTCAGCTCCCCCATTAAAAACGTGTTGGGAGGGATTTGACGACTGGGTTTGACAGAGGGAAGAAATCCCTGCGGGTCCTGGCAGCGGCGAGGATTTACGAGCTGGGGTTCGGGTCTGATCCTGGGGTGGAGGAAAGGAGCAAAAAAAAAAACCCCAAAGCAAGGAGGGCTGGTGTCCGCATTCCTGCTGCCTGAATCAGCCCCGTTTCCCGGCAGCTCCGGGCGCTCCCCAGCTGCAGGGACTCGGGGAAGGTGCAGCGGTGGCTGCGCTCATCGGGTCACGCCCGACATCCTGAGAGCCGCATCCCGAACCAGCCCCGCTCTCCCTCAGGGCTGGAAATTCTTCCCCCGTCACTTGGGAGCAGTTTTTGGGGGTGTGGTGGGAGTTTTGCCGCAGTTTGCTGAAGGGCAGAATCTTTCCAATCCTTTGGGATCGGGGTGAAGGGAGGCCTGGGATGAACCCAGCGTGCCTCAGGTGTCCCCTGAGGCTCCCTCCCCTCCATCTCCCTGGAAAAGCATCCCCTAAAGATGGGAAAGGAGGGCAGACAAACCCCCAGCCCTCTGCCTCCCTGTGGGTGTGAACAGCTTCCAGAAACGCCGCGGGACACGCGATCCCTCACCAGGGATTTGGGATCACCGCTATTTACTGCCCCGGCTGGGAACGGGAGCCCCGTGGCCACCAAACCCCGGGCTGAGGGAGGCAGCCCGGGGCTCAGCATCTCCCGTGGGCCCCGGAGCTTCCTCCTGCTCTTCCTCCTCTCCCTCCTCTCCCTCCTCACCTGCTCCAGGCCCCGCTCCCAGCCCCAATTCCCGGCGCTCCCACCTGGTTCCTCGCTCCGTGCCTGACGCAGCCGCGCCTGGTGTTTCTCTTCCAGGCAATATAAAAATGAAAGGAGAAAAATTATAAGTTATTTCAAAGCGCTTTGCTTCAAAAAGACATCCAAACCAAATTTAGGCGGCGGAGCCATAAACGTTCCTTTTATTGCACACACAAAATTCCCCTCTGCAATGCGATTCCTCTCGATTTATGGTTCTCCCAGAGCTATTCATTCAGGTCTTTTCTTCTTTTTTTTTTTTCCTTTTCTTTTTTTTTTTTTTATTTCCCCCCTACTTTAAGTCAAATAATTCATAAATACTTCGTTCTGGAGTGTGCTTTATGAGCATTATTATGATCACTTGAATGTGGAAACGCCTGTGAAGTTATTACGAGGGTTTTAATACAGCACAGACTCCCCAGAGGGGCAGAGCAACTCCATCACACTCCGGAGGGAAGAGCCCTCTTGTGAGGCTCTTTACTTGCCCAAATAATTGGGATTCTGCAGCCCAGATATCCCTGAATCCAGTCAAGCCCAGCCCCTGGGGTGGGTTTTAGTTTTGCCATCGCTGGCCAGAGCGAGATGAGGGTCAGGTCTGCAGGTCCCCAGGAGATTTTCAGACCCAAACACACAAAAAAATCCCCTAAAAATATTTTAAAAATAATAAATGGTCAGAGGAGCACCAGCAGGGCCATTGGATTGTTGGACTGGATGATCTTAGAGGTCTTTTCCAACCTGGTTCTATGATAAAAGGTGTAGCAGAGCAGGTCACTGATTTCCTTGGAGTTCCCAGGTATGAGGAGCCCTGGTGACAAAGCAAACACAATTTTCCTGTCATCCTGGCACTCATCACACGCTGCTGAAAGGCAGAAATTCCCTCCCAGGGGTGAAAGTCAGAGCAGGAAACCACTGGAGGATTTTAGGGAAAGAGAGAACCTGACAGCCTGAACCACACCGAGGTGGAAATGGGAATTCACAGGCTCAAATGGATTTTCTGGGATGGCTGAGCCTCTCCTCAGGGCATCCCAAGAAAGGGGCTGTGCACATTCCCCGGATTCTGCATTTCTCCTCCTCATCCTTCCCTGGAAATCCCTCACTGGGGGCAGCCACAGCCCAGGAGCTGCGAGGCCAAACATCAGGTTTTGGATTCCCTGGGAGGTGCCGTGGGATGACAGCCCCCCTCCAGCCCCCAAAACCCCGGGATCCTCCCCAGGACCACCCAGGAGGAGCTGCCAAAGGAGCCCACGAGCCCTGCCCGCTGCTGGAGCACCGCTGCTCCCCAGGAAATCCATCTTTTTCCCTGGAAAGAACTCCCCCTGTAATCTCCTTCCTATCTCTGAGGTGTCTCACAGCCAGGGAGGTGCAAATATTTATCCATACTTGGGATTGCAGAGCGAGGCCTGGATAAGTGTTCCCAGACTCTGGAGCTGTTGTTGTTTTAAGACCTGAACCGTGGACACCTGGCTGGGATTAATCAGGGAGCAGGGAGGCAGAGCAGAGCCCAATTAACCCTTCCCACATCAATGTCAAGGGCACTGGGGCAGCCCCTGTCACCTGTCAGCAGCCTGGGGATCCCAGAGCCAGGAATGCCCTGGAAACAGGATTTATCCCGCTGCTGTCACCACGTGCAGCAGGAATAAATGTTTGTGAGCAGATAATAAAACACAAAAGCACAACCACCTCCTGTCCGGGCTCTGTCAGCATCCGAGAGGAGCTGGAGCATCTCCTCGAGGGACAGGATCCACTTTGCCCCGCGTGGTTTCAAGGAGGAAGATTGGATAATTCAAGGAGATTTGGTATTGGGAAAATGTCTTCGTTAGATTGGATATTGGGAAAAATATCTTCACCAAAAAGGTGGGATGGAGGAAGGGTCAGTCCCAGGCGTCCATCTCCCCTTCCCTGCCTGCCCTTGAGCAGGATCAGCTCCTCTCCTCTCCCTCAGAGCTGGGATGGAGCTTTGGGCTTTGGATCATCCACAGAGCAGGTCTGAGCTGGCAGGCTCAGAGCCCAGGATCAGCTCCCCGGAGAGGAAACCGGCGCCAAAGCAGCAGGAAATGACCCCAAAAATGAGCCAAGGGCCATGGTGCTCACACAGGGCTGATCCCTCGCTGCTCCTCTCTCTCAGGGGCCATAACAAGAGCAGGACAAAGGGATCTGATATCCCAAATTCTCTCCACTGATCCCTCGCTGCTCCTCTCTCTCAGGGGCCATAACAAGGCCCAGAGCCACACAAGAGCAGGACAGAGGGATCTGATATCCCGAATCCTCTCCCTGTCTCCAGCTGTTTCCTGCTCAGAGCAATTCCCGAGCCAAATCCTCGGTGACCCCTCAGCAATTCCTGCCCCGTGCCTTTGCCTGCTCCCCTCTGGACCCACAGCAGCACCCACAGGCGCCTCTCCCAGAGCCCGGGATGAGATCCAGCGCTGTTCCCTCAGCCCTGGAGGGTTCCCCGGGTGGGATCACACCCACTGCTGACCCTCTGGACACCTGCCCAGGCTCCAGCCACTGCCCCCATTCCAGCCAGGAGCTGGGCACATCCCAGAGACACTGAAAACACCAGGAACTCCCCAAACCTGCACCGTGCACGGACATCCCTCCCCGGGCTGAGCAGGGGTGGCAGCAGCCAAAGTTTGGGATCCTCCTCACCACAGCACCAAACAATCCCCACCCCGAGCCGGGGCCAGCCCCGGGCCAGCCAAAACACCCAAAAAAAGCTCTGTTTCGGCCTCTCGGTGTGTTCTGGTGCCCAGGGCGGTCAGAGGGGCCGGGGCAGGGAGGATTTGAGGTTCTGCTCTGATGTAAACAACCCCAGGAGCAGGTCAGGGCTGCTGCCCCCTTATCACGAGTGGCTTCATCTGGAATAAACAGCAGCCCCAGGTCAGGGCCATAATCTCTCCCAGATGCTTTTGGGGGCCTGATCTGAGGCTTCAAACCTAAATTGGGGGGGTCAGTAACCCCCACCCGCTGCTTTCTCTCTCCAGAGTCGATTTTCAGCCCCAAAACCTCGTCCCTGGTGCAGAAACTGAGGGGAGGTGGCCGTGGCTCTCCTCCTCCACGACCCCAGGTTGCTCCAAACCCCATCCAACCCGACCCTGGACACTTGCAGGGATTTCTCAAAGCCTGGGCTGTGCAAACAGCTGCTCTGGCCTTTAGAGATTCCATTAAAAAATTAGCAAAAACAAGATTTTCCCTCTTCAGGCCAACCCAGAGTGAAACCTTCCCATTTGTCCCAGCAAACCAGGGCTTTTTTTTTTTCCTTAAGTGGAGTCAATGAAAACATCTTGTTCTCCCCAAAATAAAACATTTCTGGGTTTGCAAATGCATCTTTGAAGGCTCTTGTGGTCCCCTGCTTTTTTCAATTAAAGGCAGGCAGATTTCAACTGGGAAATGCCACAGCTCAATAAAAGGCAAAGCGTTTAATTTCAAGCATATCTCAGACAAAGCTGCAGCTTTTCATCCCCAAAATACCCTTTTTTTTTTTTTTTTTGGTTCGGGTTGTAAATTATTTCAAAGGACCCAAAATAACTTTTATTTTCCCTCCAACAAATGTTTCATCTTAATTTCAGCCGCCCAAGCTTCCAGTGATCGGAGCCAGACCCTTCCCAGTGGTGCCCAGTGAGTGGACAAGAGGCTGAGACCCAGAAATTCCCTTTAAACAGAGTAGACATTTTATATTTTAATTATTTTTAACTTAAGGGGGGCCAAATGCTGGAGCGGATGGAGCAGGGAAATTGTGGGGTCTCCATTCTCAGAGAGAATCAACTCCTGACCTGGAGAACCTGGAGGAGGGAGCCTGGGAATGTCAGGAGGGTCAACAAGAACCTTCCAGGGCCCAAAGGGGCTCCAGGAGAGCTGGAGAGGGACTGGGGATGGAGGGACAGGACACAGGGAATGGCTTCACATTGGAAAAGGGGAATTGGGGTGGGATTTTGGGAAGGAATTCCTGGCTGGGAGGGTGGGGAGGGGCTGGGATGGAATTCCCAGAAATGTGGCTGCCCCTGGATCCCTGGAAGTGCCCAAGGCCGGGCTGGATGGGGTTTGGAGCAGCCTGGGATGATGGAAGTGTCCCTGCCACGGCAGGGTGGCACTGGATGATCCTTAATGTCCCTCCCGACCCCATCCAGGCTGTGATTCCCCGATATCGGCTTTTGGAAACGCCACCAGAGCCCGGCTTTAAGGAGCAGCAGGACTCAGGCTGGGGGTAAACTCAAACTCGCCGTTCCTGCTTTCCCCTCGGAGAAATCCCGCGGGAATTTTTTTTTCCTGCCTCCATCTCCTGGTGCGCGGGGACCTCTGCAGCCCGCGGCGCGCATCGCCCGAGCCGGGACCGGGACCGGGATCGGGATCGGGATCGGGATCGGGATCGGGATGGGATGGGATGGGACCAGTATAGGGACAGGGATGGGATGGGGACAGGGATAGGGACAAGGATAGGATTGGATGAGGTGGGGACAGGATGAGAACAGGGACGGGGATGGGATGGGACAGGGATGGGGACAGGGACAAGATGAGAACAGGGACAGGGATGGGATGGGGACAGGGACAGGGATGGANGCCGTCCTGCAGCCCTGGAGCCCCTCACAGATCCAGCGATATCCCAGGTTTCTGCAGGTAGAGAAGGAATTTCGGGGCTCTGGGCCACTGCAGAGTGCCCCCATCAGCTCTGCCTAAACAGGAGCAGCAAATCCAGGGAAATAAAAGGAGGATGCTCCCATGGCGGGCGGGGTCTTTCCAAAGAGTCACGCCGCTCTTTCCTCCCCTCCACGGGAGTTTTTGGCTCTCAGGTGGGAAAAACGCGCTCCAGGTAACACAAAAACGTCATTTCCAGAGGAAAGTGCGTGTGGGGAAGGGAGAGAGGCTAGAAAGGGGGAAAAAGCTGCTTGGGGAAACACCGGCACCAGAAAGGCTCCGGTCCTGCAGCAGCCATTCCCTGGCCTGCTGTTGCCCCCTCCAGACCGGCAGGAGCTGGGCTCAGCACAGAATTCCCAGGATGGCAGCGCTGGAAAAGCTCCTCAGTGCAGCCGGGGACAGCCCAGCATCCCCGAGGAAAATGGGGACTAAAAAGATCATTTTCCCTGGCAGAAGGAGCCGGGCTAAGGCGGCTGTGCTCAATGAAATTCCTCCGGGGTCAGAGGGAGCTCGGGCAGCGAGCACCTGCTCCAGCGCCGGGCCGGCAGCCAGCAGATGGCATTCACAGGCTGCCGCATCCAGCGGGTGCTGCCGTGTGCTGCCAGGCTCGGATTGCCTCGGGAAACGGGAGAAAATGAAGGGAAAAGGGGAGACATTCGCCAGAGCCAGAGAGGATGTTGCGGACTTGGACAATTCACCTTGGAGCCATCAAGCGTTACGGAATTCCCGGTGTCTCCTTCCCATGGATCTTCTGTCAGCTTCCAAGAGAGAATTCCACACTGGATTGGGTTGGAAGGGACCTTAAATCCCATCCAGTGCCACCCCTGCCATGGCAGGGACACCTTCCCTGATCCCAGGCTGCTCCCAGCCCCGTCCAGCCTGGCCTTGGGCACTGCCAGGGATCCAGGGGCAGCCACAGCTGCTCTGGGCACCCTGTCCCAGGGCCTCCCCTCCCTCCCAGGGAACAATTCCTTCCCAATATCCCACCCATCCCTGCCCTCTGGCAGTGGGAAGCCATTCCCTGTGTCCTGTCCCTCCATCCCTTGTCCCCAGTCCCTCTCCAGCTCTCCTGGAGCCCCTTTAGGCCCTGCAAGGGGCTCTGAGCTCTCGCTGGAGCCTCCCCTTCTCCAGGTGAGCCCCCCCAGCTCTCCCAGCCTGGCTCCAGAGGATGTTCCCTTTGTGTGAGTTATTCAACACAACCTTTTGGCAAAGAATTTTTTCCCAAAATCCAGCCTGACCCTGCCCTGGCACAGCTCGAGGCCATTCCCTCTTGTCCTGTGGTTCCCTGGGAGCAGATCCCGACCCTCCCCAGCTCCCCGCTTCTGTGGGGCAGAGCCACAGCCCAGCTCTGGGCAGTGAAAACCTCAGCTCCCTCATTCACCTTCCGATGTGCAAAGGAGCCAGGACGGGGCTCGGGTTGTGGCTGCGGTTCTGGGAGCAGGAATTCCCTCCCCGAGGATGAGCAGGAGCAGCTGCCGGGTTTGTCTGTCTGCCCAGAACCCAACCAGAGCCCGAGGTTCAGCCCCAAACCATTAAATCCCACACCGAGGCCACCTTTTGCTTTCTCGGGGGATGATGCTCCGCACCCAGACCCCTCCCTCCCCTCCCGCAGGATTGACGGGCACCCCCGGCTCCCACTGAGCGCTGCGGGCACAGAGCGCGGCTCAGCCCCGGCAGCAGCATCCAGCCACCCGGAGCGGCGGTGCGGGCAGAGATTTGGAGCCTGGCA
>VWZT01006838.1:14917-36770 GCA_013397055.1 Pachycephala philippinensis
CAGCACTGGGAATGACAGCACTGGGAATGGCAGCACCGGGAATGACAGCACCGGGAATGGCAGCACCGGGAATGGCAGCACCGGGAATGACAGCACCGGGAATGGCAGCATTGGGAATGGCAGCACCGGGAATGGCAGCACTGGGAATGGCAGCAGGGAGGGAGCCCTGCAGTGCTGGCAGCCAGCTCTGCTGATCCCAGCACCTGGAATACAGAGGGATGCTGGATTCACTCGGGCCTCCGCACAGGTTCATCCCTTTAGAGCAAATACACCCGGATTTATCCCCTCCCGATCATGCCCAGCCTCCAAAGGAAGCAGGGAAAGGCCTAGGAAGAGCTGCTCAGCCTGCTCCGTGCTGATCTCCTGCCCTGGGGACAGACAGAGCAGCCCCAGGAATCACCCCAGAGCCCTCATCCTAAAAAAAATACACTCCTACCCAGGCAGTGCCGGGAATAATCCCAGTGGGAAGGCTGAGCTGGGGGAACATTGCATTCCAACCCAGCCTGCAGTGGGAGGTGGATGCCGGGCCCAGCACAGGAGCTGATCCCACCTGAGGATGTTCCAGAGCAGAGGGAGCCTGACCCCGTTCCCTCGGGGCAGGATCCTGCTGGGAATGGGGTCTCTGCTCCCCCTGAGCAACCAGGGCTGATCCCGAGTCCTGGGCCAGGCTTTGCTGGGAGCTGCAGGCCCAAGGAATTGGGTACAAAGGTCTGGATTTCTCTGTCTGGCAGAAACCTTCCAGTGAAGCAAAAAATCCCATTTATGGGGCTCTAAGGGTCCCTGGGGTTCAGTGAGGGTGAAATCCAGGATTGATGGATCTGAACCTGCTCCCACCAGCGCAGGGGAAAGGCCAGACTGGGAACACAGCCCCAGGCTGCCTCAGCTGAGCTGCTCCAGGGTTTTGGGGTCTGGTTTGGGTTACCTGGGGCAAGGCAGGGATGTGATTCCTCAGGGGTGTGGAATTCCTCCCTGTGAGCCTCCTCATCCCCCTCTGTGCCGCCGTGGGAGCAGGGACACGCAGCAGGGTCAGGAGTCTCTCTGCAGAACCAGAGCCGGGAACTTCCACCCCATCCAGAAATGTGGGATCTGGGAATGTCCCGAGGCAGCCCGGGAGGAGCTCGCCCTGCTCCCCCCTCTCAGCCACACCTCGTTCCCCTCGGCAGAGGGGGGTTTTTGTGGGGATTGGGATTGGAAGAGAAGCAAGAAGGGGAAGGTGTGTGGATATCAGTGCTGGGATCCAAACAGATCCACAGCTGTGACCCAGGACCACCCTCACCTCCTCCTTCTGGTCCAAAATGTGCCAAGTAACCCCAAAATCCCATGTTTTGCTGCTTTGTTCCCCACAAGCAGCAGCTCTCCCCCTGCTTTTCCATGGAGGGTGGCTGCTCCTGGGTCGGGATGCTCCGTGCCAACCTCTCTGCCTCCCCTTTCCAGCCTGAACCCTTCCCGGGGGGATCTGCTGGCTCCAGCCCCTCCCTGAGAGCCATGGGAACCACGGAGGCCACGCTGCGGATGGAAAACGTGGATGTGAAGGAAGAATGGCAGGACGAGGACTTCCCCAGGTGCGTTCCCCGAAAAACAAAACCAGGAGAATTTTATTTTCTCCTGTGAGAAGCCATCAGGGCAAGGAGTGGGAGGGTCCTTCCCACGGCCCCAGAGGCAACAGGAGCCTGAACTCTAACAGGAGTTTGGAATTTTTGGAGCTGCTCTGAGTCCATCAAAAATTTTGGAATGCTTTTGGCAGCCCTGAGTGAGCTTGGGAAGGAGGGAAAGGAGCTGGGTGTGGAGCACTGGGAGATGAGGATGGACACAGGGATACATGAGGGGATGGAGGGTGGATGGACGCATATGGGAGGGGATTTATGGATTTATGGACTCCTTCCCAGCCTCTGAATCAAGCAGTGTCTTCCCGAGCAGAGCAGTGCTGCTGTGCCAGACACTTGCCAGGGGAAGCGGAGCCATTGGGATGCAATGGATCCGAACGGGTGCCAGCTGGGGGAATGAGGCGTGTGGGTGACAGGAGGTGCCGAAGTGGCACCTTCCACCTTCAGAGCCACTTCATCAGCTGCACAGAGGTGCCAAAACCCATCCCCGTGAGCTCCGTGTGCTCTGAATTCCCTGCACCCACCCCATTCCCAGCGTTCTTCCCACATCCAGGGAGGGTGGGGATTCTCCCTCTCCGGAGACATTCCAAACCCACCCGGGCATTCCTGTGCCACCTGCTCCAGGTGGGCAGTGGGCTCGGACTGGGGGATGTCCACAGGCCCCTTCCATCGCTGACAATTCCAGGATCCAGCTCCGAGCCCCGCTGGGCACCCGGAGCCCGGCCAGGCCCAGCCCCTGCTGCGGCTGCAGGTGCCCGGGGGCTCTCAGGGCTGTCCCAGCCCGCTCCAGCTGCAGCCCACAGAGCCCCAGTATTCCCAGCCACGGAGAAAGGGGCTCCTGTTCCCCCGGGATGAGCCTGGCTCTGTTCATCCCGGCTCCAGCTGCATCCCCGTGTGAGCCCCTCTGTGCTCCGTCCCACAGGACGCCGCTTGTCCTCCCGAGGGGCTCAGGACGTTCCCAGGGCGGGTTTTATTTCCCTCCGGGAGCAGAGCTGCTGGATCTATGCCAGCCTCAGGCTCCCCCCTGGTTTTTAATGCAGTGAAAGGAGAGGGAAGTGTGGAAAAGAAGGGGAGGGATGGATGGGAACCATGGAATGGTTCGGGTTGGAAGCGACCTTAAAGCTCATCTCCCTTCCGAGGGTGGGGACTCCTTCCAGCAGGAGAAAGGAAATCGAGGTATAGAAAGGAAAACGTTGTCCCAGAGCTCCCTAGGAAATTCGGGATAAAGCTGGGCTGGCCCCGGGACAGCTCGGCACCAGCCCAGGCCTCACCCGGGAGCTCTGTCCCGCACTGCCCATGCCAGCAGCAGGCTTCCCCCCGCCACGGCCCAGCCTTCCAGGGAAATTTCTCCTGGAAATCCCTCGGCACCACCAAACCCGGGAAAACGCCTTGGAAATGAAAGCCGGGAAGAGGCAAAGGGATGTGAGCGGGGCCGGGATGAGGCCGGAGCCCTCGGAACGAGCTCGCCAGCCTCCTTCGGAGAGACTCAATCAGGAATGATGCGAGACAGAGCCCAAACAGCCCCCAGGCAGACGAGGGAAAGCCAGCTGGGTTCTACTCGCAATAAAAATAAATAAATTGTCCTTTTCCAGCCGCTTCCCCGCTGGAAGCGCTGGAATAATAGGGCAGAAGCTGCTGCATGTGGGACAGCAGCTCTCCAGCAGCTGATTTGCTGCAGAGCTATTTTTGCCTGGCTGCCATCAGCCAATCTTGCCCCGAAAAGAAAAGGGAAAAAAAAACAAAAAAAACCAAAAAAAACCACGAAAAGCCACATCCTAGACAGAGAGACAGAGATCTGGGCCGGGAAAACAGAACCCAGCCGCTCACTGGGGACACGGCGCGACATTCCCAGCGTTTCCTGCCCGGGAAGCGGAGCCGCGGGAGCAGCTCCTGCCGGGCCGAGGAGGAGCGGAGCGGAGCGAGGGGAGCGGAGAGGGCGGACCGGGGCTGCCGCCGCTCCCGGGGCCGATCCCCAGCCCAGCTCGGCCGGCCCGGGGCGGGGATGCCGTAGCCGAGGCGCGGGCGGCGCGGAGCGGGAGCATGCTCACTCCTGCATCCCTGCATCCATCCCTGCATCCATCCCTGCATCCCTCCCTGCATCCCCCCCTGCATCCCGCCGTGCCCGCTCCATCCCTGCATCCATCCCTGCGAGCAGGGCTGGCCCCCAGCCCGCGGAAGGGGCTGGCACAGGGCAGCGGGGACGGGCACGGAGCAAAGCGGGGCCCCCCCGAGCCTCGGGAAAAGTGCCGCGCCCCCCGAATTCGGCATCCGGGGCTGAGCGCGTTCGGGAAGGAGGATTTCCGCGGGAGGCAGTGATTGGAGCAGCCTTTGGGAAGGTAAGGGAGGCTTTTCCTTCTCCTCTGGCTGGGGGATGCTGCCCGTGGATGAATGCCGGGATGAGGGAGCAGCTGCGGGCTGCAGCACGTACTCGGCAGCAGCTGCCCCCCCTCCGCTGCCCGTGTCCCTGCTGTGTCACCGAAGCGTGCCCGGGCGGGTAAACAACAGCCGGGCCTCGCTGGGCACCGGAGCGGGAGAAGCTGGAGGGGACTGAGGGATTTTTCCCACTGCTGCGGAGTGTCCGGGCAGCCCCCGGGGTCCGGGTGCCTTTGATCAGGCCCTCGTCTCTCATAAATATACAACGAGCAGCAGCAGAGGATTATCCCTTAATCTACATATTTATAGGGTTTAATTTGGCCGGTGGCCGCGGTGTCATGGCAGCAGGAAGAGGAGCAGGGCTGGATGCTGTCCCCGTTGTCACCTCCCTTCCTGTGGCTGGGCCATCAGGCTGCTGGACAGCGACCTCTGCACAGGCCCAGCCTCATCCTCAGAGCTCCTGATTTCTCCCTGCTCCATCCCGGGAACAGGAGCTCCCAGCTGGAGGAAGGAGGGGGAGATGCCAGGAAGGAGCTGTCTTAAACAGAGATTTGGCAACATGAACTTGTAGAGTTGGTGGGGTTTGGTCAGGAGGTGTCAAACCCAGACAATTCCAGGGGACAGGCCAAATCTCAGCTCAAATTAAAGGGAAAAGCCTCTGGGAATGCCCAGGGTGGGCAGTGACAGTGAGGCTCAGCCACAGCAAAGGCTCCTTGCCACAGTCCGGAGCCAGATTCCCACTGCACTCACCCCAGCGTGGGTCAGGAGCAACTCCAGCAGCTTCCAAAGGGTGACAGCCTCGCCCTGTGGATTGATTTTAGCAAGGAAAACCTTTAAATCCATTGATGCCTCCAGCTGGAGGGGCCGTGGTTTGAACCAGGAGGGTGCAGGAGCCGAGCACGAGAGGCTGCAGATCCCAGGAAAGGAGAGGTGGGTTGGCCTCTGGCTCCAAACAGGGGCTGGAGTGCTGATGCCTGGATTTCAGCATGGAATGAACCTGATCCCAAACCTCAGCAGGGGCTGGGAGTCACCCGGGGGGGCTGAGGTGAGGATGAGGTGACAATTCGGGGTCCCTCGAGCAGAGCCAGCACCACGGAGCAGCTGCTTCCCGGGAAAGGCGTTTGTGGCAGGCCTTTGGATAAAGCTGGGATGGATTGGGATCAAAGCATCCCTCCCCGTGGATTGTGGCCATCCCAGAGCACTGCCAGGAATGGGGATAAAGCACCGGGCACAGAGGGGGTTCCCTGGTGCCCTAATGAGGAGCCCCAGAGCCTGGCACTGCCCCTCCCAATTCCTGCACAGGAAAAATGAGGATAATGTGGAGAAAGGGAATGTTGCCAAGGTCGTCTGGGGTCAGGATTTGTTCCCTGGCTGGACTTTTCATCCCTTGGCTGAATGCAGGGGTGGTTTGGAGGCCAGTGGGGATTGCACAGCACTCCAGGAGGGAAGCACAGATCCTGGGCTGCTCCTGGGCAAATTCCCCGAGGGAATCCCTCAGGATGAGCTCGCTGGGAGAAGGGACAGGGCAGAGCACACCTGGGGTTGTGGTTTTTTCCCTGCTGTCTCCATTCTCTTGGAATGACTCTCTCCTCTGGTTTTCCCTCGTCTCCTGCAGACCTCTCCCAGAAGAGACGGGGATGGAGTCGCTGGGAAGCCCCACGGAAGATGAGACCACATCCTGTAAGTACCCACCTGCCTTCCCCAGAGCCCAGAGGAAACTGGGGATGGCAGCTTCCAGGCAGGGACAAAGCCTTGGATTCTCCACAAAAAAATCCTCACGTGGGAGAGGAAGCCAGCAGGGATTTGGATTTGTTCATCTTTCCCGAGACGCTGGGGGAGGAAAGCGGGATCTCAGGAGTGTGGGCACTTCCATCCCAGTGCCTTCCAGTCCCTGATCCACCACCCTGAGGGCTCCATATCCATGTTCCATCATGGAATATCCAGGATGATGTCTTGCTCCATGGATCCAGGCCCGGGACACCCTGTCAGTTGTTTTCCTTTTAACTCCAGCTCCGCCCAACACTTTGAACTTTAACGGGGCGCATCGGAAGCGGAAGACACTCGTCGCACCTGAGATCAACATTTCCCTGGACCAGAGCGAGGGCTCCATCCTCTCTGACGACTTCCTGGACACACCAGATGACCTGGACATCAACGTGGATGATATCGAAACTCCTGATGAGACAGATTCCCTCGAATTCCTGGGGAACGGGAATGAACTGGAATGGGAAGGTAAAAGGCTGGTTCTGGGTGAATGTTTGCAGGGGTTGGGGCGGTTTTTAGCCTCATTTTAAAGACTTTTGACACAATTCACCACCAGCAGCTGAGGATTGATAAGCAGAGGGAGATTTTAAGGTTATTTCTATAATATTTGGGCAATGGAGCAAGACTAAACCCCATAAAGTCACACAGATCAAGGCCGGAGGTGAAACACGATCAGAGCAACATCCCCGGGGTTATCAAAGCTCTTCCCACGTTCTCTTCAAGGCAGAACCATTTTATCCCTTTCCCAGATGACACCCCTGTGGCCACAGCCAAGAACATGCCCGGGGACAGCGCAGACCTGTTTGGGGACGGGGGCACAGAGGATGGCAGTGCCACCAACGGCCGGCTCTGGAGAACCGTCATCATCGGGGAGCAGGAGCACCGCATCGACCTCCAGATGATCAAACCCTACATGAGAGTGGTGACACACGGAGGTGAGAGAGGGGAGGCCACAGCCTGGCTCCCTGCACTGCTCTGGGTCCCTCTTTGTCACGCTGGAGGGGGTGCCAAGGATGGTTTTTAGGGGAAAAATATGTTTAGGGGAAAAAATCCGTTTGTTTGGTACCGCTGCGTGGCAGAGGAGCACAGAAGTGCTAAAAATATTTAGTGATTGTAGTGAGGTTTGGATGAACAGCTGGAGGGACTGCACCAGTCCCTGAGCTGCGCCAGGGCCCACATATCCACAGCCAGAGCTGTTTCCAAAATCCAAGCAAAGCCCAGGAACAACTCAGCTTTGAAACCCCCAAATTCCTTCTCTGACCCCCAAATTTGCATTACAGCCAAAACCAGGAGGAAATCTCATAGCAAAGAGGATCTGAAGAGAGCCAAACGCTCACCTGGAGCTGAGCAGAGACACAAAAACCAGCTCAGGACCAGATTTTGCTGCTGTTTCCCCCTCAGCTCTGACATCTTTCCCTGCAAAGTGTCACCTGTGTTTCTTTGCCAGGGTACTACGGAGAAGGTCTCAACGCCATCATCGTCTTTGCTGCCTGCTACCTCCCGGACAGCAACCTGGCTGATTATCACTACATCATGGAAAACCTCTTCCTGTGAGTGCCTGCGGAGCTCTGGGGGGACAGGAGCACGAGGGAAAGGACACAGCCATTTCCCTGTGTTCGTGGCGTCAGGAATCTGAGCTGGGAATGGTCTGGATCCCAGCCCAGCACTCCCAGTGGGCAGCTGCAGACTGGAGCAAGGGTCACTGGTGGGGCACCGGCCCCAGCTCGAGCCCAACGAGCCCAACCATTCAAACATTCTGGTTAATTCTGCCAGGGATGGACTCACAGCCAGGCTGGAGCGTGCCTGGGACACTCCTCAGCTGGGCAGGGAATGGAGCTGGGGTGTCCCTCAGAGCTGGGGATCGCTGAGGGACACCCCAGGAGACCAAACCTCCTCTGAGACCTGCAAAGAAAGGGGTGGAGGTGTCTCAGGGTGGCACACAGGCACTTGAAGAAATCGAAAGGATGTTTTTGGAGTCTCATTTGGTCCCTTTTGGTCACCCCCCGGCAGGTACGTGATCAGCAGCCTGGAGCTGCTGGTGGCTGAGGATTACATGATCGTGTACCTGAACGGGGCCACGCCCCGCAGGAGGATGCCAGGCCTGGGCTGGCTGAAGAAATGCTACCAGATGATTGACAGAAGGTGAGAATCCTGGTGGTAGGGCCTCTTCATCCTTCCCAGGATTCCTTTTCCCATCCTAGAATTCAAAGGAAAATCATATGCACAACTCCTTCAACAGGGATGAGTCTGACCCAATCCCACATTGCTCAGACCTACCAGGTGCCAGAATGGTTTGGGTTGGAAGTGACCTCAAAAATCCTCTCATTCCACTGCCCTGCCATGGGCAGGGGCACCTTCCACCATCCCAGGCTGCTCCAAGCCCTGTCCAGCCTGGCCTTGGAATACTTTGTCAGACATTGGTTTATGAAGATATTTCCAGCGAGCCGAGCAGAGCAGCGCTCCCACAGCTGCTGAGCCGGGCTGAGCTTCCCAAGGGATTTTGTGTGGACACAGCAGAGGCTGCTCAGCACCAAAACACCCCTTAGAGCCCAGCACAGGACAGGGGAGTTTGGGAAATGCCCTTGGAATGTGACACTCTGTCCCTTGACTTTCCCCAGGCTGCGGAAGAACCTCAAGGCGCTGATCATCGTGCACCCGTCGTGGTTCATCCGGACCGTGCTGGCCATATCCAGACCCTTCATCAGGTGAGCAGAACGGCCCCAAACTCAGCAGGGTTTGGGGTGGAAGTTTGGAATCACAGAGTCCTGGAACGCCCTGAGTTTGGAGGGATCCACGGGGATCATCCAGTGCAATCCCAGGCCCTGCACAGACACCCAACAATCCCACCCTGGGCATCCCTGGGAGCTGTGTCCAAAGATTCCTCGAGCTCGGGGCCGTGCCCATTCCCTGGGGAGCCTGGGCAGTGCCCAGCACCCTCTGGGGGAAGATAAGATCCATCCCAACCCCTCCTGACACAGCTCCAGCTGCTCCCTGGGGTTTAATCTCACAAATCAGATTTTGAGCTCACCCTTAGCCGGGGGTGACCAAGGTGAAGCTGCCATTTGTCCTGCATCTCTCTGACACTTCCAGTGCCTCCTCCAGAGGTGTTTTTAGGAGGCACAGGGGTGGCACTGCTCCTCTCTCTCTCTCTCTCAGTGTGAAGTTTATCAATAAGATCCAGTATGTGCACAGCCTGGAGGAGCTGGAGCAGCTCATCCCCATGGAGCACGTGCAGATCCCAGACTGCGTCCTGCAGTGAGTGTCACAGGGAGCCCAGGGCTGGGGGGCTCTGGGGAGGGGCAGCACGGACACCCTGAGAGGTGTTGGCTCAGAACCCATGGACTGGGAAGGCAGAGCCTGGGGCAAGCCTGGTTTTATCCGAGGAAGAGCCTCAGACTGTGGCAGCTTGGAGCTTCTGTCACCCTCAGAGCAAACACCAAATGTGGCTAAAAGCAAACAGCAGCATTTAAAGAACGTTTCCTCTCTGTTGCAGATATGAAGAAGAAAGGATCAAGGCCAGAAAAGAAAGGTAAGATAAATTTGGGGAGGGGTGGGATGGAGACTGGCTCCTCTCCACGGCCCATCCATCACCCCAGGAAGGCACTGGAGTCTCCCTCCTGCCCACTGGGGGACGGATTTCCAATGGGATTTGTGTTTACAGGGCAGAGGAGAAACAAGACATAGCTGAGAGGGAAAGGTAACAACTCTTTTACTCATCCTTCCTTCGAACAGTTTTTGGGGATGAGAACAACCCCACGGCTTGGTAGCACCCCTGGGATCCAGCAGGACATTCCCAGAGTGTTGGGAGCTGATAAAGGCTGGAACTGTAGATGGGATGGGAAATTCTGGAGGGATTTGGAAAACAAAATCTTTCACCAGGATAATCTGGCCTGGTTTTGGCCCTGATCAGAGTGATACAGCCTCTCTTCTTTATCTGACTCTGAGGGGTGACAGGGAAAGATCCACTGGCTGAGGCTGAATTGTTCCAAGAACAATTGGGAGCTCGGGGCAGAGAGGGGAGATTGGTTTGTGGTGGAGATTCTCTCATTTTGTGCTGCTTCCCTTCGCAGCAGACCCGTGCCCCCGGCAGAGGATCAGGAAACCAGGTTTGAGCTGTTTGTGTGTCTGTGACAGATCCCACGGCATTTGTGACCCAGGAACAGCAAAGCCAAGCCTGGGTTAGGCCCAGCCCGGGGTCACCCAGCGGGCATTGCCCCTCTGCCCATGGAAGCCACAACTGGCACTGCCTGTGTCCCCAACACATTTTGTGAACGATTTCACCCAAATTCACTCATCTTTTTGTTGATGTAATGGCAATAATGACATCTTTTACCTCAGTTTGCTTCCTGAAAATCACTCGTGTGTCTCTGTTCCTGCCCAGCATGTCCTGAGTGGAGGCAGCACGGATGAGTGGAGTAGGAGAACGAGCAGCCTGGCAGTCACCCACCTCAACGACCTTTGGGTACAAGACCTTGCCACCACCTTATTCCAGATCCTGGAGCCTGCCTCCTCTGTCTCCAAGATGCAAAGTCCTTTAACCTTTTGGGAAACGTTTTCCTTTTAAGAAAAGAAGAATGATGAGCAAAGAAACAAAAAAATCCCCACAAAACAAAGCAAGAACAGCACTTTTCAGGACAGGTTCCGGTGTGTTTCGGGAATGGTCTGTGGAGAGCATTGGCACGGTGCAAATACTCACTGTGTATCCTCGTAGTAAGTCAAGAGCATCCTCCAGTCCACGAATCCCCAGCCCAGACAGAGAATTTATTTTTGGTTTAAATTATGAACCCTTCCCATCACTCGCTGCTGGCCAGCGCGGAGCCCTTCTGCTTTGAGCTGCACCCCCAGGTTCCTCCAGGACACCCCAAAAGCTGCCACCCCAAGGAACAACAACCACGGGCAATGGAAAGAGCTTCTCCCTTCTTTTCACAGCCAGTGTGTTTGCTCCTGAAGATACCAAGTGCCCACGACCTCGGCCCCTCTGCCAGCCACGGCCGCCTCGCTTCCCTCACCCGTTCCCTGGTAACTCATTCCCGTGAGGAAATCCCATGTTTTTTTCCTGATTTGCCCCATCCCGGTGCACGAGGCACTCTGAAGGAATCCCACGTGGAATGGTGGCCTCCACAGAACCTTCTCCTCAACGCACACACCACAGCTTTGGAAGGAGCCTTACAGATGGGGAAGTTTTCCATGCCTTTGTTTTCGTCTCGATGTCACGACACTGGACAATCACTCACTGCTGATACCTCCTACAAGCTGCTGAAGTGTTGGAAGTTTCCCTCCTGAGGGCCTCATCCATCAGCATTCCTGCCTGGAATATCCTGGAATATCCCCGTGGAGAGTGCAGGGCTGGGCTCTGTAGCTGAAAGATGCAGGTGTGACATCGACTCCTGGAATTCGGGTTTTGGGCTCGTGAGGATTCTGTGAGCAGAGGGGGAAAAGAAATCAAGGAACAACTCTCTGGCCAAAATTCTTTGGAAACCCCTGATTTCACCAGAGCCAGCTTGCAAGGCCTCAGGGTGCCCAGAGCAGCTGGGGCTGCCCCTGGAAGTGCCCAAGGCCGGGCTGGATGGGGCTTGGAGCAGCCTGGGACAGTGGAAGGTGTCCCTGCCATGGCAGGGTGGGACTGGATGGGATTTAAGGTCCCTCCAGCCCATTCCAGGATTCCCTGATTCCATGATCAGGTAAAAGCCCTCACAGACGCCTGCAGATGAAGAATTCCCTGCCTATTTCACCACTTCAAGGAGAATTCTGGCAAAGCAAGATTTTTCCTGCAGGTGGGGCTGGCTCCTCTGGACACAGGAAGCTGCTTTTCCCTTCCTTTCAGTGAATCAAACCACTCTGGATGAGATCCTTCTTCCCCTGGATGCTCCAAGGAAGCACCAAATGGACTTTTTAACCTTCATCCTCATTTGAGACCTTCTCCTCACGCGCTGCAGCCATGGATGGATTTGCTGCCCACACCTTTGCATGGAGAGCAGAGCACTGCACCCACAGCACCGACCCCGAGGCTGAGGATGGAAAAGAATTCCACATTCCACCTCACTGGCACGTTAAACAAAGCACCAAACAGGCTCGTCATAAACCAATTATTGACCAAATATTCCAAGGCCAGGCTGGACGGGGCTTGGAGCACCCTGGGACAGCAGAAGGTCCCTGCCCACGGCAGGGGTGGCACGGGGTGGGATTTAAGGTCCTTCCAACCCAATCCTGGGATTTTACATGGAATTCTGTGCTCCAAGGGAAGAGCAGCCCCCCAGGTCTTCCTGGAGCTCAGGTTTATTCCAGGGGACACCTCCCTGCCATCCTGAGCTCCCAGCTCTGTCTGGAGACAGAGGCAGCAGCCAGGAATTCCCAAATTTCCACTGCAGAGCTGGGGACCCCTCACGCTCAGAGGGACTGAGCAGCCCACGGAGGAGAAGGAAGGACTTTGCTGATCAAATCAATTTTAGTTCTGACTATAAACAATCACAAATCTCCTCATGGTCCCACAGTCTGTGAATTCGCTGAGAATACCGAAAGTAGATTTTCCTTTTTATTTCTTTGGAGACTGTTTTTATGGATTTAGAGAAAAAGCATCAGCTTTCCACCGAGAACGTGACCCAAGCTGGGCACTGCAAGGGAATTTGCAATTATATAATGAATAAAGTGGGTAAAACATTGAATGATGGGTTAAAAACCCAACTCCAGGAAGCTTTTGTGCATCAAAAAAATGTTCACAACCTCATGGAAAATACTGCTGTCATGGAAAACACGGATGTGGGAGATCAGGAATCCCAATCACCTTTCGTGTGGTGGCTCTGCTTCCTCAGCAGGCTGCACACCAGAATGTGCTTTTTGGTTGTTTTATTCCTTTCCAAAAACACTCTGTCTGCACTTCCAGAACAAAAAAAAAAATACAGAATGAGCAGGTCTGACAATGAAACTTCACATTTTTCCAAGTAATTCCTTCAGAGCAAGGGAATTTCAGCTGGGAAAAGGACAGATCCCCAATTTCCCTTCACGAGATGAAGGCGGGCAGTCGTTTCCACAAAAAATTCAATTTTTAACTTCTTGGAACCGATTTTTTTTTTTGTTTGTTTGTTTGTTTCAAAAAGTGCACTTTGTGATGGAGCACTCCAAGTGGCGTGCACTAGATTTTAATTTTTCACAGAGTTTTATGGGTGTGTAAAGTTTATGTTCCTGGATGGATGGATGGATGGATGGATGGATGGATGGATGGATGGACGGATGGATGCCTGGATAATGTTTTTATGTCTTTTCAACACAGAGAAGAACCTGCAGCCCTATCAAGGAGAAATGATAAATGTCAAAATTGCATTTTACAGCAGCAAAGGAAAGAAAATAATTCTCATTAACTTATTCCAACTGGTGATTTTAGGTGTTGATTGCAAAACAAAAAGCTACAAGTTCTTGGACAGAAACACAAAAAAAGTCCCTGTCCCAAAGGTGGAGTGACAAATCTCAGCTGGATGGGGAGAAATCTGCACTGTTGCTGGTAAAAGTGCATTTACAGTGGAACTTTGACCAGAATATATAAATATATAAATATGTTTAAAGAATAAAATGGAATAAACTTCATCCCTTTAGCAATACTGCTGGACTGCTCCGTGTCCCAAACGTGCACCAGGCCCCGGTCCTGCCTCGGAAAACCATCCCTGGAGGATCAAGATTTTGGTTTATGAATTCCCTGTGTTATATTGAGCAGTTCCTGGTCTGATTTGACCTTTCCTGAGATTTTTCTTCCTGGTGAATCCCTGGGAAGTCACATTTTAGCTGCAGAAAAAGTTCTTTTACACCCATATTCACAGAAATCCTGGTGGTTTTACTCTTTGTGTGTTTAATGGCCGGACTTCAATTCACTCCACATCAGCCTGAAAAATCCAATCTCTTCCTGTACAGTGGATTCCAGAGTAGGAAATTCCTTCCCCTCTCTTGGAGGATTTATCCCAGGCCCTCCTCAGCTCCAGACAGCTCCAACCTTTCTGGTTTTTCCACTCAGAATCGTCCAGATTTGGGACTGTCCAGTGATTTTTATTCTGGCTCCCAAGGAAGGCGCAGGAACCAAACCTGGGATGCTGCTGGAGATTCCAGTGGAATAATTAATCCCGTTTTTTTCTGTACAGTGCTGTGTAAATGTGAGTGGATATTTAGAGCTTCCCTCATGGCAATTTTTCCATCTCTTTTCTTTTCCACAGACGTGCAGGAAAGGTTTTAAAGGCGACAAATCCTCTATTTTAGAGGTCCAGGGATTCAAAATGCAGGAGTCAGGGAAAGGCTGGTGGTGACGAGCTGGGGTTGGCCTGGGAGCAGGTGAAAGGGACAAAAACTGGCTCTGAACACAAAAAGCACATTTTTCTCTTTTGTATTTCCTTCTTTCCTTCCTTCCTGGCAGCCAGAAGTGCAGCATGTTTTGGTCAAGTGGAGTTGAGGACTCACCGTGACAATAAACCACAATCCCAGGGGTTTTGGTTTTATTTTTTTTGTTCCTTTCCACCCCAACCCCGCCTGTACAAACGTGTGAAATGTCATTTTCTGAAGTGGTTGTAATTAGGTGGTTTGTGCTAGCGGACTGTTCATCTGTACCCTGAGTTTTGCTTTGTATTATTCCATGAAATCTGTGGATATTCAATTAAAATGAGACTAATCCTTCAGCCCGACTGCATCCCCTTCCTTCTGTCAGCAGATTTTATTTAGGCTCTGGCCCCATGTGGAAAATACGAGGAAAATTTTTTGTTTGGATGTTGTTGCCTTGAAGAAAGGCGTTCAAGGAAATTCTGACACTGCAAAATTCACATCTCCAAGTGTTTTTATGAAAATAACTCCTGTTCTGGAGGATTCTTTCCCAGTTTCCCTCAGCTTTAGGAAAAAGCCATGGAAAAATTCCTTTCCTCGGGTTTCTATCAACTCGTACAGAACCCTTCTTGTCTCAAGCTGTTTAATCTCATGTTATTTTTACATATATTTTTATAATCCAATTAATAATCAGACTGGGAATTGAAAAAAAACCCAAACCAAAACCACTTAAACAGAAAAAAACCCCAAGCCCCAATAAACCCTTTTTAATTTTTAATATTAATNTCTAGTCCTCTAACAAGCATTGCTGTATTCACGCTGTGAATTCTTTCAGGAACTCCATATTAATTTAAATTAATTTTAAATTAGGGCTGCACTTGTGCTCTCTGTTTGAAGCAGATTTTTTGCTCTGATTTTATTTTGTCCCAAAAACCCAAATCCTGTCAGGATCAATAACATTTTTTTCTGCTCGTCCTCTGCTTTTTCGTTTCATTTCTACAGAAAAGTTTGCCGGGGTTGCAATTTCATAGCTGAAATATTCAATTTCCGGGGTCAATAATGACATGGGAGCTTTGGGGTGACCAAATTGTGGCTTTCCAGTGGCTGAAGGGGCTCTGGGAGAGCTGGAGAGGGACTTGGGATAAGGAATGGAGGGACAGGACACAGGGAATGGCTTCCCAGAGGGTGAGTGGGATATTGGGAAGGAATTCTTCCCTGTGAGGAATATTTTTTTTTTTAAAACAAAAGCTTGGGTTTGCCTCCAGAACAGAAAAATCCTTTCCCACTTGGATGTAACTTGTGCAGCTGAGTGAAAAGTCAGCGTTGTGCCACCTCCTCAGCGCTGGAATCTCCTCTGTCACACGAGCTGTGAGCTGAGCTGTCAGCGAGTGGGAATCTCTCCTCCCACGGGCTGTTCTTCCCTGACAATGACTGCGGCTCCTGAATGGAGAAATCTCCAGGAAAAGCTAATTCCAGCCCGGAATATTCCCAGGGGTTTCCCGTCCTGCCTGATCTCGGCGCCTCACAGACACAAATCGAGATTCCCAGCTTAAGACAATGAGGATTTCTCCCAAACAAGCAACCCCCACATGAGGGGTGAGGCTCATCCCGCCTCGTTTTATCCATCTGAAATTGGGATAAATCAGTTTAGTTTCCCTCTGGATGGAGGAGATGATTTCAGAGATGATTTCACCTGCCTGGGGCTGAGTCACTCTGTGGTGAGGCCTCTTGTCTGCACTGACTGGGGATAAATCCCTAAATATCCAGTTTTACACCACTCTTCACATCTTTTAGCACTCATTTAATGAATCACAGCCAAGGGGAGGAGAACAAAGTGATGGTGTGAGTGGGAAAGAGGGAAAGGGCTGGAATATTCCTTCCTTCTCCAGCACACACTTGGATCCCTCACCTTGGCACCCCGGGATGAGTTCTGGGGATGTTGGGGGCTTTCTGTGGCCTCCACCCTTTGTTTAACAATCCACCAGGATCCGAAGCCCCCCAAAAATCCCAGCCTGCCCCAGAGAGGTGTCCAAAGGCTCCTGGAGCTGTGGGAGCCTTGGGAATGTGCCCCTTCCCTGGAGAGCCTGGGCAGTGCCCAGTACCCTCTGGGGGAAGCCCCTTGCCCTGATCTCCATCCCAAATTCCCCTGACACAGCTCCAGCCGTTCCCTGGGTCCTGTCCCTGCTCGGTGAGGTCCTTCCTTCCCTCCAGGACAGTTTTTCACTTCCCAAAGCACTGATGCACAGGTTATTTTTTCTCATCTGTCTTTTCCTTGCGGGCACAGCTGCTCCTCCCCAGTCCTGCCCAGTCCAAACTCTCCATGTGACCTCTCCCACGGGACCTTCTGTCACTGCTGTGGCAGGGAATGTCACCCTGACGGTGGCAGGTCCTGGCAGGGAGCCACCAGGATGAGGTGGCAGCCAGTTAAACCTCACACTAATCAACTTTGCTATTCCACTACCCCGATTTTCCTCCTTCTGAGCTGCTGCAGTTACTGAGGTTCACAGCAAATCCTGCTCTCCTGATGGTTCTGTCCCCCTGCTCTCCTACAAACAGGGAGGCTTCGGGAAGCTCCCCAGCCTTGGAGAAGGACTCTGAGCCACCCAACTCCCCCGGAGTTCTGGAAAGAATAAATAACCCCAAATTTCAACATTCCCAAGTGAAAATGACTCCCATTCCTTGCCTCTGACGTCCCCTCCCGGCAGGAGGAACCTTGGCATAACCTTGCTCATCCCATAAACAATGTCTTATGATTAGTGAAGGATTAAAATTCTGAATTAAAGCTGCAGAAGAAATGAGTCATATTCTGCAGCAGAAAGGTCACTGGGCACCCAGGAACTAAACAATCCCAGGAGAATAATGGCCCGATGGCTCCACGAATATTAAACTGCCTCCTGCTAAAATTAGCTAAGTTTGAACAAAGAATATTAATATTAACTTTTAGTAAACATTAGTATTCTAAAAATAACGTTTAGAGAGGGAACATTGCCTGTCTTTGATTCAGGCTCCCTGGTGAATGGCATTTGTGTGAGTAAAGTGTCAGGCAGATAACGTATCTCTGGCACAAACAAGCCCCAAAAAAAGGAAGTTTCAGATGACCAACACGTAGCTCGCCCAGAAACGGGGCTAAAAAAAGCCTTTCTGAGCATTTGGCGTTTGCATAACTCATGTTTTTACGGGTTGGGTGAACTTTTGTGGAGCTGGGGAGTGTTTCAGTGTCAGCACTGCTGTTGGTTGTTGGGCCGAGGTGGGTTTTGCTGGGAAGGAAGGAGACAGCTGGAATGTGATCTCCAAATACAGGCAGGCACTTGCCACCTCCGAAAGGAACAGCAGCTCTGAGGCCAGGCAGGAATCTGGGAATCTGAGCTATGTGGGTGAATTCCAGCTCCCAGGATGGTTGGTGCGTGAGCAGGAATAGGGGAGAGAGAAAAACCACCCCAAGGAGCCTAAAAATGAACTGGGGAAAGGAACAGCCAGAGGAGAACTGAGGGGCTGGGAAAAAAGGTTTAAAAATTAGATTTTATACTGAGGAAAAGGAGCTTTTCCACTGAGGAGAAACGAGCTTTTACTGACACGAGTAGGGTTTGCAGCTGCGAGCTTAAAAAAACCCCAAGAGCAACAACAAACGGGCCCTGTGTGTTTCAAACGTGTCCTTCAATCCTCCCATTCCCAGAAGAAGCAGAAGTGTTGACATTCCTCACGGAGATAGTGGGACACTGCTCTGGATTCCCTGATCCCAAACAACCCAGCCAACCCCTGCTGCTCCCACCCCAGTTATTGTCTGCTTTCAACACTAAAAATTCACCGTTCCTTGTGAAACAGCTTGAGCCAAATCCTCGTTTTCCCAAGGGTGAGAACCCCACCTGTATTCCTGAGCCAGGTCCCTGCAGGCAAATCCAAGTGGGCAGAGCACATTTCCCTCACTGGCATGGCATGTTCCAGAAACCTTTGGATTAGCAGGTCTGCAGAGCAAAGAGAACTGGAGCAGAGGTGGCCGGGGTCGGTGTCCCCTCGGAACTCGGGCACAGCTTTGGAGCCTCCTGGTTCCTCTTTCCCTTCACGGAAGGTCAAATGTGGTAAAATAATCCCTGGAGTTGGATTTCTTAACCCAGACAACTTCCTGGTTTAGGGATGGGAGACAAAAGCAATAAAAGGCATTAAAAAAAAAATTGAGTAGGAGCTAATTTGAGGTCAATTTACCAAATTTTTTTACCTTAATCAGCTGAGGGGGTGATGTGGGGACTCCCTGCAAAAGCCAGGCAGGGCTGGGAATCCAACTCCCCTGAGTTTGCTCAACTCAAGAAGCCAAGCTCCAGATTTCTCTGGAATTATTGTTTTATCCTGGAATTGATAGTGAATGTGTAACTACAAGTGATGCCTCCAGGAACAACCAAATTATCTATGAATATTTACCCTAAATAATAATGACAGTGAGAACACTGGAATTAAGACTGGAAAATCTCATTTGCTGTCTTCCCATCCATAAATTCACCTTAAACCCAGTTTCTTTTCTTGCCTTCAACATCTTCCCTGCAAAACCTCCAGCATCTTGACCTCTGACAGTTAAAATTTTCCCAATTTGCAATTCATGTTTATTCATGAGCAGCTCAGGAGCAGAAAACAGCTTTGTAGAGAAAAATAACATTTCTTTTTTAGCTCAACGGACACAGCTGGGGTGAGACAAAGGAGGTTTGAGGCCACAAACCCCTTCCTCAGGCCTGAAACAGAAAAATTCAGGTTAAACACAGCTCAGGAGCAGGTCTGAATAAAAGTTAATGATGTCGAACACAATTTGAGGAAAATTATCCAGAAAATAGTGGGGATGTGAATAAGGAGTGGGAGGACGCCATGGGATTTAATGGGGTGAAGGAGATGCCAGATCCCAAATGGTCTGGAGGATCCTGTATTGTATTACTTAGGAAATATCTGAATGAATAAATAAATACTCCTTCAAAAACTTCCCTTGGAATCCTGGATATTTGGATTTTACACCGGAAAAGCTGCAGACCTCAAGGCAAAATGTCAAACAGGACCCCAAACACCCAAAAATTGGTGTTACTGATTTTTTTACCATCACTTTACAACCCACTGTAGGACAAGGAACCTTTAACACTTTTAACAGTGACCTTTTAATCCTGCCATGGGGTGGTTTTATAAAAGGAAGAACAAGGCACACAATGATTTGGGTGATTTAAGCTCTGTTTAGGCAAAAATGCACATTATAGACTTCAAAAAATACTGTTGAAAAGCCTGGTATCAGTCAGAGAACCCCCATTAAGAAACATCTGGAATAATTCAAATTAAAGCATATGTTCCACAAGGTGCAGAGTTAACTTACCTTAAAAAGCCTTATTTTATATGAGTTAACGGGGGAGGAGGAGGCTCTCTGGAGAGGGAATAGTTTAGGAATTTGTGTCTATTTACAAAAATAAACTGTTCAAAAAATTCCTTGTAAAGATTTAGAGGGAGACATTCCAGGAAGATTCACTCCACATTCCTTTCTCTGAACAGCTCGACTGAAAGGAAAAAAAATATTTAAAAAAATTAAAATTTAATTTCCCCCCCGCCTTTTTTTTTTTTCCACCTAGCAGAAGTTNTCCCACACACCTCTGCTGCTTCCCGGGCTCCCGAGGGGACGGTGGCAGGGGGTGACATTTCCACCTGCCCCATGACTAATTTAGGCAAAGGCAGAGCTGGCCAAAAAGTTATTTTTGGCTGTGATGGCGACGGGGCCAGCGAGGGAGAGGGACAGGTGCAGGGCCAGAGTGTGACAGGGGGGTGGGCTGAGCCCCCAAATCTGACATCGGAGGGTTGAAACCCCCCAAAATGGGATATTAGGGTGGTGGACACCCCAAAAAATGTGATATTGAAGGGTGGGATGAAACCCCCCTAAAATGGGACACTGGGGAGTTGAAACCCACCCAAAAAGTGTGACATTGAAGGGTTGGAACCTCAAAAATGTTACATTGAAGGGTGGGCTGAAACCCCCCTAAAATGTGACCCTGTAGGGATAAAATTCCCTCCAAAGTGTGACACTGGGGGTTGAAACACCCCCAAAAATGTGACATCAGAGGGTTGGAACCCCACAAAATACAACACTGGGGGGTGGGCTGAACCCCCCAAAATGTGACATTGGGGGGTTAAACCCCCCCTAAAATTGAACACTGTGGGGTTGAACCCCCCCTCCCCCCAAAATGTCACATTGAGGGGGTTAAACCCCCCTAAAATGTGACACTGTGGGGTTGAACCCCCCCCAAAAATGTGACATTGAGGGGGTTAAACACCCCTCAAATGACACCCTGTGGGGTTGAACCCTTCCCCAGGAGGTGCCACGGGAGGCTCGGCTGAATCTCTCCAAAAAATGTGACATTAAGGGGTTGGAACCCCACAAAATACAACACTGGAGGGTTGGCTGAAACCCCCCCAAAATGTGACACTGGGGGGTTAAACCCCCCTAAAATGAGACCCGGTGGGGTCACAAAAATGTGACATTGAAGGGTTGGAACCCCACAAAAAATGACATTGAAGGGTGGGCTGAAACCCCCCTAAAAAGCGACACTGTGGGGTTGAAACCCCCCTCCCCAAAATGTGACATTGGGGGATTAAACCCCCCTAAAATGAGACACTGGGGGGTTGAAGGGAGGCTCGGCTGAATCCCTCCAAAAATGTGACATTGAAGGTTGGCCGGACCTGCCCAAAACGTGACATCGCGGCTCATGATGGTCACAGGGCTCCTCCGGGGCGGGGACACGGCCCTATAAATCCGCCCCAAATGCGCCTTTTCCCTCAATGAAAGGGTCAGGGAGGGAAAGCGGAGTGTGAGGGAGCAGGGAACAGCCGCAGCGGAGTTTTTGTTCCGCTCCAAGTTCTTTCAGCCTTCCCAGTTTGGGTTTTTTGTTTTTGTCCCCCCTCGCCACATTCCGGCTCAAGAGGCGACTCGGCGAAATGAAATATATTATAGGCATCGGAGGGTAAGTGCCTGCTGAAATTTGGGGTATTTCGTGGCTATCGTGTTTAATTTTTGTGTGGGAGATGGTCTGAGGCTTGGGGATTATTTATCTGGCTGTAAAATAATGTTCGGGATACAGGATTTGAGAGATGATGCAACTTGCTGAGTCTTGCTTCGTGATGCTTAAATACAGAGAGCTCTGCAGGGTGACAGACACTTTTTTATATCCTTTAATATATATTTTAATTTATACTTTTAGATGTACTTTTATTTTTTATATCCTTNACCTTTCTATATTTTTAGAGATACTTTTATTCATAGTTTTATATATCCTTTTATAGGGTTAAGAGGAGGGATGCTGAGATGGCAAAAACACCCTCTCAAGTAAATTTAGAGGCCAGATAGAGCCAGATAATTATTTTAAAAGCTTCTCTGAAAGACGAAGAGGGGAAAAAATCCCGTTTCTAATAAAATGGGGTGGCGGTGTAGAAAAGGCATTGATTTTCTTTTTAAAAAAGCAGGATTTAAGGAACCTTGAGTGTGTTTGTGCTGGGACGGGGTGAGAGTGCAGCAGGAGGGTTCGGGAAATGGAACAGTGAAGGGAATATGGGTTATTATAATAATAATATATTCATAATATGCGACTGTGAGATTTGTACAGCTTTGGGATGAAAAAAATGAGGAATAAGCCAGGGGAGAGGAAGGTTATTCAGGGCTTTTACATTAAACGGGTTATGGGGGTATGAGGGAGCGAGGGCACCTCGGCGGCTCCATCTTGAGCAGCGTGTCCGGCGGGACGCGGCTGTGAGGGGGCGGCCATGGCGGCCCCGCGCTCCCCTCAGGGGCCCGCGGCTGTGAGGGGCGGCAATGG
>VWZT01006838.1:36973-47959 GCA_013397055.1 Pachycephala philippinensis
GTCCCAGAGGCTCCCAGACCCGGTTCTAATGTGGTTCTTCCACCTCTGTCTCGCCCCGCTCCGTGCAGTGTCACCAATGGTGGTAAAACCACCTTGACCAACAGGCTCATCAAGGCGCTCCCCAACTGCTGCGTGGTGCATCAGGACGATTTCTTCAAGGTAAGTTGAGTCCCCTCTTCCTTGGAGTGTTAATTGTACATCCGGGGCAAGTCAGTTTGACAGCTTAGGAGCCACAAGCTTTCTGATTTTGTGGGGGTTTTTGATATATATATATTTAATTTTTAAATGACTGGACAGGTGGGGAGTTCCTGACCTTTACAAATGCCACAGGTGCTTGGCACGACCCCGCTCAGAGCAGTCACAGCAAAACCACCTTTGAGTGTTAACAACAGATTTAAATTTAGTACTGATTTCAGTCTGTATTTACTGTGCTGTACATGAATGATTTCTCCATGTTGGGATTTTCCTCCTTCTTTTACTAAAGTAAGAATGTGACTGCTAAATGATACTTCAGGATTGAAGCACCTCTGTGCTGGTTTAAATACAGAAAGGGGATTTTGTTGGGGAGCTTTGATAGATCTGCATCAGAACCCAATTGAAATATTGCAGAGATGAATGCTTGGGCGTGCAGGATGTCCTAAACCCTGCACCATTTCATGGGAATGATGATATCCGAGGACCCCACCACAGGTGGGAGTCCGAGAGATGCAGGAATGGATTTGGAGCAGTTGTGGGTCATCCCCAAAACATGAAGTGCTCCAGCACCTGCATTGTGTGCTCGGTGTGTCCTGCACAGATTGGATCAGATAGGAGCCCCTGGGGGAGGAATTGTTTGATTTTCTATAAAAATCTGTAACTTCGTGTGAATGCCAGCACAATGAAAGCTGTAACTGAGCGACCAAAGTGCTGCTATGTCCAACTTTACTTTCATTAGAGGAGTTAAAATACCTGTTCTTGAGAAATGTAAATACATAACCCATATTTGCACTTAAAATTCTTGTATATTGATTTATAAACAGTGTCCTGTGGTATTTTACCAACTAACAACATATCAAGTGATTAACGTAAAGGTCGTTATCCAGAGTGGTTGGAGTGATCCAAGGGAACTTTGCAGAGCTCTGTGGGTTGGGGAAAGCTGGGAATGTCAATGTCCCTGCAGCCCCAGGGGTGGTTGGTGTTGCAGAAGTGGCCAGGTGCTGATGGCATCGTAGGGAACTGATCCCGCTGAGGTTGCAGCAATGTTTTATTGCTCACTATATTTCAGCCACAAGATCAAATAGAAGTCGGGGAAGACGGCTTTAAACAATGGGATGGTAAGAGCAGTGTTCCCTATAGGATGCAGTAATGTATATTCTTTTCCTAAGTATTTCTTTCTCATTATTAAAAGCTTTAACAGTAAATTTCTGTAATTGTAACTTTACTGAGTTCATTCTATTTCATACTTTCGAGCCCGTGGTGTTTGATGGTGTTTGATGGTGTCCCTTTTTCCCACCCACCCCCTTTCTCCCGACTAGTGTTGGATTCCCTGGATATGGAGGCAATGGTGAGCACAGTGCGGGCCTGGATTGAGAACCCAGTGAAGTTTGCCCGTTCGCACGGGGTGAATGTCACACCTGGCTCTAAAGAGCCAACCTCCCAAGATACCCATATATTGGTCATTGAAGGCTTCCTGCTTTATAATTACAAGTAAGGTTTGGAGAACTCTTCGTGGTTTGCCAGGGAAGATCCTTAAATTCCCTCGTGCCAGAGCTAAAAACTCCTTTTTACTAATTTCCCCTTCCTGCCTTGTTCTGAATTCTCACCCCGGAGGATTTTCTGCTGTAAAATGCAGCTTCCCCTCATCTGCCTACCTTGGTGAGAACGAGGAGATAATCCATTCACTGCCTGGAATCTCTCCTGGAATTTAGGATCAGTTCTCTCCCATGCTTGTTTAACACTGACCACATTGAGCTTAGTAAGAGGAGCGAGCTGTGGCAGGCAGAACTCCCTGGGTTTTTGGGGAAGAACATGGAATCCCAGAATAGTTTGGAAGGGACCTTAAAGCCCATCCAGTTCCAAGCCCCTGCCATGTGCAGGGACACCTTCCACAATCCCAGAATGCTCCAAGCCCTGTCCAGCTTGGCCTTGGACACTTCCATAAACATGAGCCGAGGAGATGCCCTGTCCCAGATTTTGCTGCAAACTGAGTTTGGAATGATCTAGGAAGAGCCAGGGTTCCCAGCCCAGTGCCAGATCCTCCACAGGATCCCCTCCGATCCCCCTCAGGACCACTGGCAGGTGTTTGGGTGGGAAAGCCCCTGCTGGGCCATTCTGACCTTGAGAAGTTTTCTGTGGTTTAGAGTTAACAAACCCGTGAGGGAAGTGCTTTACCCTTGGGTTGTCTTCAACAGACACAAATCCCATAGAGGCAGAGAGATTTTTGTGGTGTCGGGGGTGATTTCATGCTTTTTCCTGTCATGAAAAGTGAGATATCCACGTTGTGTCCTTGTCCCCTCCCCAGACCTCTGATAGAGCTGTTCGACATGCGCTACTACCTGGCAGTGCCGTACGACGAGTGCAAGAGGAGGAGGAGGTGAGAACATTCCTGGATGTGCACCCAGCCCTTCCCTCTGCTCCTTTACATTGCTCTTGGTCATGGAATCATGGAGTGGTTGGAGTTGGAAGGACCTTAAAGGTCATCTCATTCCACTTCCTGCCATGGGCAGGGACACCTTCCACCATCCCAGGTTGTTCCAGCTGGCCTTGCACACTTCTGGGGATGGAGAGTTCACATTTCCTGGGATGTGTTGGTGTCATGGATTGGATTAGAGGGGGAAATTTGAATCGAAGTGGAGGAAGAGAGTTTGATGTGGTGACCTTGGAATCACAGAGTTGTTGGGGTTGGAGAAAAAAAAACCTCTGAGATCAAGTCCAGCCATCAACCCTTTACCATTGACCGTGTCCCCAAGTGCCTCATCCACATGGTTTTGAAAATTTCCATGGATGGGGACTCCACCACTGCCCTGGGCAGCCTCTGCTGATCCTTTACAACCCTTTCCATGAAATTTTTTTTCCCAATACCCACTGACATTCCTTTTCCATACTGTTATTCCCAGTACACGGAACTACACCGTTCCTGACCCCCCAGGCCTCTTCGATGGGCACGTCTGGCCCATGTACCTAAAACACAGGAAGGAGATGGAGGACTGTGGTGTGGATGTGGGTAAGTCTTCCCCAAACACAAATCCTCCAGCCTTGGAGTTGGAATTTAAGGAATTGGGTGATTTAATTCGAGGAAACTTCCACTGCGATGATGCAGGGTGCTATTTTTACTCCCAAGTTGTAATCCTGGCCTACTTTGGATAAATACAGGCAGTTTTACAGCTAAGAACTTATTCCCTTTGCTTTGTACTCTTAAGGACTTAGAGGGGATAAAACAATTTAAAAGGAATTTGTAATGGAATAAGGATTTCACAGGCCATTGTGTTTTCAGGATGGTTCTGTGTTTCCAATAGAAAAACCAGTTGTCATTTGGGTCAATAAAATATGAAATATTTAAAAACTAATCTCCCAAAATCTTGCTGTGATGGAAAGCCCCAGCCTGACTCCCCCTTTTTTCTCCCAGTTTATTTAGACGGCCTGAAGTCGAGGGATGAACTCTACAACCAAGTCTTTGAAGATATTCACAACAAGCTCCTAAATTGCTCATAGGTAACTAAAATCCAGAGGGCTGGAACATGAGGGATTGTGCTGGGAACAGCTTGGGTCTCACCCTTTCTCCCTTCCTGCTTTCCAGGGTCTGGGGAGATCTGGAGGATCCGTGTACAGCGCGATGTAAATAATACTTGGAAGTGGGAATGGGGGTTATTTGTGTGAACTCCTCTCCCACTGCCCTTTGGCAAGTCCCTTCTGTATATAATTGAAAACTGAGGATAACTTATTCCCACCGGATGGACAGGATCACCTTGGTGGGGGTTTTTTTTGTAATTATTTTATATTCCACTGGCTTACAAAGAAGTTGGAAATGGCATTTTTATAGCAGAGCAGGTAGAGCTGTGCTGGGAAAACGAGAGAGCTCCTGCAGACAGGAAGGCTTCGTGCAAGGCTTGTTTGTAATGTCATCTCTTCAGTTCAGTAAAAATCCACTTCGGTCTCCTTTTGACGTCCTGATTTCATTTATCCATCAGCTTTATTGCAATAAAAATGGGTATGGAGCTCACCCAAAACACAACAGCAACCCCTTTTGCCTGGGTGTGTGAAATTCCAGCCACGAGTGGCTTCAAACCTCCATCCACTTGTCACTAGTTGGATTTGGGTGCTCACACAGGCCCCCAGCCAGGTGGGAATGGCTCCGTTTAAATTTAAATCCATGAGGTGAATTGGGGGGATTTCTCATGGAAGGAGAAATGAAAACTGTGCTTCCCTAGGAACCATTTCAGGTGTTAATACTAAAACCAGAGAGGGCAGTGCTGGGGAGTAACATCCCTGAGTACGTGCAGTGCCTGTCCACACAAAACCTGTGGGGATAAGCACTGGGAGCTCTCAGGCACTGGAATAACTTGGCTGGGGGATCCCTTCCCAAGATTTTGGGGCCTGAATTAGAAACAGGGCTCTGGAAAAGCAGCTGCCACAGATTGGTGAGGAGTCACCAAAAACCCACCGAGGGGGGGCTTCCAGCCTGGTGCTGCAGCCAGAGGGGAGCCACATCCACCCCCTTGTCCTTGGGTGATTTTCCAGTGGTCCTGAGCAGGGATCCCACGGCCAGGAAAGGCTCTGGATCCTGCTGGCACCCCCTGCTTTCCCCAGGCTATAAAAAGGGAGATTTCCTGGTGTGCAGCACTGAATGAACGTGCCTGGGGACACCCAGCCCACTCTGATTACACCATTCCACGGCTGGGGACACCCTGCTGTGAGCTGTCACCCTCCTTCCTACACGGAGCATTTCCCTGGCAGGGACAGAAGATCCCAGTGGGATGCAGCAGTGGTTTCCATTGGGGTTCCCTGGTCGGTTTAAGCCGTGCAGAAGTGTTTGGGGTTTGTGAAGACTTATAAGGGAAGAGCCCTCGCTCCCACCTCCTGCCAAACTCCGAGAAGCAGAAATTAAAGCCTAAAAAAGGCATTTTGGTATCTGTCCACAGAGAATGAAACGTCACGGGGTGGTGGCAGCTCCAGCTGCAAAGAGGGGACTGGAGCAGAACATCCCGGTAACATCACAGCATCAGAATCCCCCGCCCCGAGCAGCACATCCTGTTCATTCCGAGCATGAGGTCCTACAGGCTTTAGGATTAACAGGCTCATGAAATCATGAATCACACCCCAAATTCTGCTCTTTTAGAGCTATTTTGGTGTCATTTCGTGCATCCACGTGAGTGAGATCTCTGCTGCTCTGGGGGTAGTGCAGCTCCTTGGCCGGGGTGAATGACCAGTGATTTCCAGGAGCCTTTTGGGAGTGTGAAACCCAAACCCTCGGCACGAGGAGAACCCAGGAAGGTTTCTCACTATGTGAACTTTGCCTGGCTTGGGAACAGCCAGGGCTATAGGATTTCCATACATCCTTTCACCCACTGCCTCTGCCGACAGAGCTGGGGCTCCATCCGAATCTGCACCCCAAAGCCTCCCCGGCCCCCCAGGACACTGCCTGGAAGGGGCAAGATGAGGGCCCCAAGCCCCCAGGTGTCCCCACACCACGGCCAGCCCCGTGGCCGTGCCGGACCCTGGGACAGCCCCAGTGATGCCATCTCCCCTGGGAGCCAAGTGCCTTGGCAGGGAACACCGGGGCAGATTAAATTATCAGCAGGTCCACGTGTCCCACGGATGGGGATGAAACCTACACCTGCTGGGACGTCAGCAGGGACGGGGACATGGGGCACGGCCCCTCCAGCCCCCTGATCCCCCAGGGGCCGCAGCAGAGCGACAAATCCTAAATAGAGCAAATCCCCTGGGCCCGGAGCTGAGCCAGAGGTGAACCCGCCGTGGGCAGCCAGGGGGACGCCTGCCATCCCCGGGATTTGGCTGGTGATTCCCCAGATCAAATTCAGCTCGGCCTTGGCTCCACGGGGCCACAGGCAGTCGGAAAGCCCTCGGTGCTCCCAGGGGAAACCTGATCCAAGGCTCTGGTGTTCTCCGGAATGTGGTGCTTTGGGACCTGGCTCCCCCTGTCCCCAGGAGTGAGGGAGCTCAGCCAGGAGGGGATGGGGGCTCCCCCAGCCTGAGAAGACCCCACAAACCATGCCCAGACCTCCCTCCATGCCCACAGTGAGCTCACCTGCCAGCACTGGGGCTGATAAAGCAAAAAAAAGCATTCCCCCCCGCAAATTAAGGAAATCCCTCTGGGATGGGAGTACAGTGCAGGAGTTGTCACTGTGTGGCACATCCTCATCCCCCTCCCAAGCCCTGTCCCCCCATGGCAGGAGCTGAGGCAGCCGCCCCGCTACACAGAAACCTTTATTCTGGGAAAAGGGGGAGCCAGGGCTGGGACAGGGGCACAAGGGGTGCAGCACCCCGGGGGGAATGGGGGACACAGGGGCCACCCGGGGGGCTGCGGAGTGCGAGGCCACGCAGGGATCAGTCCTTGGTCCCAGCCCACGCGTGGCTGCTGCTGTGGTGTAGAGGGGGGATCTGCCCACCAACCCCCCCATGGGGCACTGGGGCAGCTCAGGGACCCGGGGGGGCTGGGGACAAACGTCCCCGAGCGCGGCGGCAGTGACAGGGAGCACAGGGACACGAGCCAGGCGGGAGCTGCACGCAAGAAGCCAAACCCCGGGGTGGCACAGCCCCAGCCCCCCGAGGTGGGGGCTCTGGGGAGGCACAAGCCCCCCCTGCACACCGGCAGGGCCGGGGGATGCTGACCTGGGGCCGTCGGTGCTGCGGGGGGATTGGGGAGCGCCGGAGCCCCCGGGGCCGGCCGGGTTAGCGGATGCTGCCGTCGCCCTCGCTGCTCTGCAGCTTCTCCCGCTCGATGGACCACACCAGCTCCTGCACAAACTTCATCTCCGAGGCCACCTGCTTGGCCAGGGCCTCGTAGTGGTTCTCCAGCTTGCGGTAGCGCCGCTTGAGCCCGTTGGCCGCCTGCACCACGCTCTTGGTCTCCTCCTGCGCCTGCTTCTTCAGCGCCTCCGTCTTCTGCAGCTCCTGCCGGATCTGCCGCAGGTCCTGGCTGATGCTCTCGTTCTCCTCTTTGTACCACGACTCCTTCTCCTCGTAGATGGACAGCAGTGCCTCGATGTCCTCCTGGAAGGACTTCTTGTTCCTCTCCAGCTCTCGGAGGCTCTCCTCGGCTGCGGCCACCTCCTCCATGACCTTGGAGAAGCGCTCGAAGTTGATGTAGGTGTTGTTGGGGGGCATGCTGGAGTGGGATTTGATGGTGTACTCCTTCAGGCGCGTGGTCTTCAGCCGGCGCCGCTCAGGCTTCTTGCCGCTGTCCTCGTTGCGGACGTTCCTCCTCTTGATCACCTGTGGCAGGGACACTTGTGGCTCCAGCACCCACCCATGGACCCCGGCAGTGACACCAAACCGGCCCCATGGGGTGGGGGAGCAGAAGAGCCCCGGCCTCGGGGGGTCACACACCCAAAAAGTGCCAATTCTTTAACTTCTCACCTTAATCCAAGGGTGCTCCAGGCTCTGGGCGATGGTCATTCGCTTCCTGCAAACACAGCAAGGCTGAGATCAGGGCAGAGGCTTTGCTCCTCTTTCCCTGTTAAAGCCCTGGAAAAGCAGCTTGGATCCTGGGATCACCTTTGGGGTCGGGCTGAGCCTGGACAAACTCACTGCACTCAGGCCCCCCCACAGGCAGGGCTGCATCCAGCCCCCAACTCCTCAAACTGCCTCCCAAGAGAAACACGGGCAGAGGATCCTGCAGGAACATCCCAACCCCACTGCTCTTTCCCAAACCCCGAACCCTGGGGGCCCAGCCCAGCCCTCAAACCCTCCCAAACCCCAGGGGAGCTGCTGCACCCTCAGGGGGATCCCAGAATTCACCCCACGCTGGTGCAGCCAGGACAGAGGGAGCTGCCTGTACACAGCAGGTCGGGCAGGGGGGACTGTCCCCTCTCCCAGAGGAACCCCAGCTCTGCTCCCCGTCCCTCACTTGGGGTCCTTGACGAGCAGGCGGCGGATGAAGTCCTTGGCCAGCTCGCTGGTGTTGCTGAAATACTCCTCGTCGAAGTCGTAGTTGACAGCAGAGATGTTGGTCAGTGTCTCCTGCTTTGTCTCCCCCAGGAACGGGGAGGCTCCGCTCAGCCTGAGGAGAGAGAGGGTTGGGATACCCCAAAAAAGCTCCAGCCCGAGATGGAGGGCTCATCCTGCAGCCCTGTCCCCCCCAGGGCCGCCTGGTACTCACAGGATGTAGGTGATGACCCCGATGCTCCTGGAAGAGAGAGGAAGAGGAGGCTGAAGTCACACAGAGCTTTTGGCACGAGGGGAGATCCACCAGCACGAGGGGATTGGCTGCTGGAGCCATGGGAGGGGGCTTGGGAGGGGAATCACTCACCACATGTCGGCCTCCAGCCCCAGGGGCTCGTAGTTCACAATTTCCGGGGCTTTAGGAGGAAAGGGGAGAAAATGGGTTTATTGTGGGGGGGGAGGAAGCCTGACCCCATGGACACATCCTGGCAGCAGCACCAGGGTGCTGGGCATCTCTCCAGGATTCATCCAAAGCTTTCAGCATCCTGAGGAGCCCCCAGGAACGCTCACCTACAAACTCCGGGGTCCCAAAGATATTCTTGAACTCATTCCCAGCCTCGATCTTGTGGGCGATCCCAAAGTCGATGAGTTTGATGCGAGGGTTTGGCACGTTCTTGTCCAGCAGCATGATGTTCTCTGGCTGTGGGGGGAGAGGAGCCGGGTCTGTCCCTACACAACAACCCGTGGGAGCTGCCCTGGGCTCCTCATTCCAGAGGAGAGGATGAGGGCCTCAAGCTGGGAGAGATCCCAAGCACCAGCCCTACTGCACTGCAGGAGTGCCCTCATCCCCACCCCACAGTGCTGATTCCCAGAGCTCACCCAGGAGTTTATCCCTGCTCCCAGTGCTCAAGAGGGGGTGTCTGCAGCTCCCAGAGCTCAGCTGGGAGTTTATCCCTGCTCCCAGTGCTGAACAGGGGGTGTCTGTGCTGAACAGGGGCTGTCTGCAGCTCCCAGAGCTCACCTGGGAGTTTATCCCTGCTCCCAGTGCTGAACAGGGGCTGTCTGCAGCTCCCAGAGCTCACCTTCAAGTCGAAGTGGGCGATGCGCTTGGAGTGCAGGTAGTGCACCCCATCCAGGATCTGCTTGAGGAACTGAGTGGCCTCCTCCTCCGTCAGGGATTCCTTCTCCGCCAGGAAATCGAAGAGCTCCCCTCCGGACACCAGCTCCAGGATGAGCACCACGTCCGTCTTGTTCTCGAAGATGTCGTGCAGGGTGATGATGTTGGGGTGCTGGATCTCGCGCAGGATGTCCACCTCGCGCTCGATCTCCTCGCGGCTCACGCCCCTGCGGCTGGACGACAGCCGCCGCTTCTTGATGAACTTGGCCGCGTACTCCAGGCCCGTCTTCCTCTCGCGGCACTTGCGGACGATGGCAAACTGGCCGCTGTGGGGTGAGGGGAGGAGGTGAGGGGAGGGGATGGAGGAGGGGGGACTGGAGGATGTGCTGTTTCCCCCAGGAGTTGGGATATGGTCATTCCCACCTGCTCCTGAGCTTTACACACCCTGGCACCACCCAGGATGGAGGAAGGAAATTCCTCCCAGGAATGTGGCAGCTGCCAGCCCTCCCTGGGCTGTTCGGGTGATGCTGTGACCACCCAGGGTGGGAGATGCCCATCAGCCCCCTCTTCCAGCCAGGAGCCCCCAGGAGCAAATCCCAGAGCCCAGTGGTCCCAGGGGACCATAAAGCTCTGATGGGGGAAATGCCGGAAGTCAGAGTGACTGCACCTGGACCTGAGACTCCTTTATACATCCCTGGATCACAGCCAGGGACACGCACAGCCCCACAGGGCAGAGTGGGATCCATCCATGGGCACCCCATCCCTCCCCATGGCTCACAAAGAACCACAGCCACAGAGGGGCAAGAGAAAGTGCAGCAACCCCTGGAAGTTCCTCTGCTTTGAAATAAAAATCACTTAAGTGACCCAAAACGCTTTTGCTGCCCAAGTGCCCGAGAAGGAGCCATGGTGTGGGGCTGGCGCGGCCGAGGCGGCGCTGGAGGATCCCAACGCAGCTTCCCCCAGTGCCGCCTCTGCATCCTGGCTGATTAAATCCCATCTGCAGGCACTGAGTCACCCTGGATCCCTCCCACAGGCGCAGGGCCAGGCGCAGCCACCGAGGAGGGCCGGAAGCCGCCAGCCCCGGACAGAGCCGGATGGGAGCCCCACCGGGAGCAACGTTAATTAACACTTTATTTTAATCTCTGCCTCCCAGAGGTGCCCGACTCTGCACAGCGCCCACCCTGCTGCCTGCAGAGGGGGCACAGGGACACCACAAGGAGCTGGATCCAGTGAAGGTCCCGGCCCAGTGCTGGGGCAGGGGGTGCAGCGATGGAAGCCCCCCCAGAACGCAGCGGGATGTCCCTCACCTGCCCAGCTCTTCCCCCATCTCATAGAAGTCCTCCACGCTCTCCTGGCGGAAGGTGGACATGGCTGCGGGGCCCTCAGGAGCGGGAGCCGCCCCGGTGCTGCCAGCGCTGGATGTCGGGAGCGGGGAGCAGCCGGGGATCAGCACCTGTGGCACCGGGAAAAGGGGGGCTCACACCAACACCCAGCACAGGGATCCCGCCTCCCCGGGGAAGCACAGCCCCGGGCCGGGCGCGCCGAGCCACGGGTCAGTCCCNCGAGCCACGGGTCAGTCCCGGGGATGTCCCCCGCTCTCACCACACCCCAAAACCCGGGGGACAGAGAAGGGAAGGGGGGCACAGCCTTTCCCTGCTCCACAGGCCCCACACCCACTGTCCACCCAATCCTCCTCATCCCTTTCCTGGCCCCCTTCCTCTCCTATCCCAACGCTCCGCTGACCCTCCCTGCCCCACAGCCCCCCCACC
>VWZT01006840.1:897-93375 GCA_013397055.1 Pachycephala philippinensis
AATAAGAAAGTCAGATATATGGAGAGCAGATGGGCTGGCAGGAGGCCAGACAGAGCTGTGTGGGAGCCTGACTGATGTCCCTGCCCCCTCAGGAGGAACAGGCCAACTCCAACCTGGCCAAGTTCCGCAAGGTGCAGCACGAGCTGGATGAGGCAGAGGAGCGTGCTGACATCGCCGAGTCGCAGGTCAACAAGCTGCGGGCCAAGAGCCGCGACATTGGAGCCAAGGTGGGACTTTCCCCTGCCCTACAGCTGCCCCATGGCTGCCCCACAGCTTCCCCATGCTCACACTCCCTTTCTTTCCTTCTCCATCAGAAGGGACTCAACGAGGAGTGAAGCTCTGGATCCCCAAGTATCCTACCTGAACTCGCAGCTGTCCCAGCTAGACCTCCAAGTGCCCAACTCCCCCTAGCCCCCAAGCTTTGTCAGCCAATAAAAAGCATTGAGCAGCAGCAGTTTGTGTGGGGCTGTGTTTGTGTGGGGAGGGTGGGGGTACCCCATTGCATGGCACCTGTAATATGGATGGAGCTCATACAAATTTCTAGTAAATCTGAAATTTATGAAGAAGAAATTAATGGGATGCGGAAAAAGGGACAGGCCACGTGGGAGGATTATAGGAGCATTGTCAGAGTATGCAGGGATGCAGCGAGGAATGCCAAAGTCTGCTTGGAATTGAGTCTGGCAAGGGATATCAAGGACAACAAGAAAGGCTTCTACAGGTACACCAGCAGCAAAAGGAAGATTAGGAAAAATATGGGGCCACTGCTGAATCAGATGAGAGATGGCAAATGTCATGGAATAAAGGGTGGATTTTGTCCTGGTTTCAGCTGGGATGGAGTTTCCCAGTAGCGGCAAGGTCCGGGCGGGCGGTCACAGTGGGAGGGCGTGCTCCCCTCTTCGGGCGGGAGGCGTCCCGGCACGGCTCCTGCCGCTTCCCGAGCCGGGCGCCCATCGGGAGCAGCGGAAGCCGCTCCCATCCCGCTCTGCGCCCCTTCTGGTGCCGACAGTAGCAAGCACCGCGCCCAGGTCCAAGCCCCGCAGAAGTAAGGAAAAAGGGAGCGAGGGATGTGCCGTGGGTCGGGCTGTCCCGCTCCGCCCCCGGCGGGGTCCGGCTCCGCCCGCGGCTCGCCTTCGGGCCCAGTCCCGCCTGCTTCCTGGGATTGCGGGTCATCCCTCTGGGAATCGCCCTTCGGTCTCTGAGGTGCAGCCTCGGCGGCAGCGGGGACGCGGAGCATCGTCAGCGGGAGAGCGCCGGGAGAGGGACCCGCCCGGGAGGCGGCAGCGGGCGCTGGCTGGTCCCGCCTCGCCCCTGACCCCGGGGAGAAGCAGCAGTGCTTTGGGTTGTTTCTTGGGGTTGAGTTTGGGCACAGCCAGCGCGTGTGTGTGTGCCAGGAGCTCCTCAGCGAGCTGCTGCCTGGAAGTGGTGCCCTTACACCGACGGAAAGGCATCAGCTGCAGCTGGAGTCGCTCCGGTAAGTGCCTGTGCATCTTCTATGGCACAGTGCCCTGTACTGGCTTTTTCTTATTTATCTGCCGTCCATTTTCCCATTTTGAAGGATTTGTTTATATTTTCTTTTGCTCACTAGAAGTTGAGAAAGTAATGTATGGAGAGGTAGGGGGTTTGGTGTTGCTTTTTTTTTTTTTTTNTTGGGGATCGAGTTTGGTTGTTTTACAAATAAAGACCTGCCAGTGGACAGCTACCGTCTTTGCTTTTAATTAGTGCGTGGTAAGGAAAGGAAACCAAAGGCTGAAGTGTTTTCTGCTGTCTCGTGTGCCTATCACTGCTTTGGATGTGTCCTTGGAAATAGTTTTCTGAATGAAAAGGCACAATCCTCTGTATGAGAACATTTTACGGGAAAACTTGAATGCTGTCTCAAAACTGAAACAAAAGTGTTTTGCATCTGATCCTCTAGAAATTGCTACATCCCAGAATGAGCAAGCCTGGTCTTTTGTTTCCAGAATGAAATGTAGCACCTCATTCGTGTTCCAGGTGGGCTCAATTTGTTAAGTTGCCTGAAAAAGGGATGCTAGCAATTAACTTTTATCTGAAATATTTTCTTTTCTATTATTTCAGGACAGCAGTACCCCATGCCACTGAAACAACCAGAGAAGAGCCCAGTTCCCCCAACATCCCAGATTCCGGGTCTCAGTGACCTTTTAAAAGCTCCCCATGAAGTGCCACTGTCTGGGTACCGCAGAAGGTGGATCAAAGAGACTGATTCAGCCTATGTGAAGCTGGCAAAGCAAGGAGGCCAACCTGGTGAGCATCTGTCTTGCTTTTTTGGTTTTCCTTTGTTTTCTTTGGCTTTGCTTTAGTGTAGTGTAAAGTGCTCGTAGATGCTACAGAGGAATCCTCTGGACTTTTGAAATTAACCTGTGGAAAAAATGAGGAAATGAGAATGTGATGTAAGAGCTCACCTTGTCAAGACATCCTTGCAGTCTGTTGTATGTAGGTATCGTTTAGCAAAACGTGGTCTTGCCCTTGTGTTTGATCGAAGTAGCTGATGACCATCTGGCTGCATTTGAGTTAGGTCTCTACAGTTTATGCTTGGGCTATTTAAGTAGCAGTCTGGTGAAAATAATTTCACAAAAAAACTCACCACAAAAACTTGTTAGAGGTTTATAAAATATTACTTTGTGATGACATTCAGTTTGTTCCAGTGCTGTACATATTCTGTTCTTGTACCAGGGGGATGTGTGGGTTTCTTACTTCCTTTATTGAAGAGGGCAGCCTGAGGAACTTGAGCAGATGGCTTGTGTGCATGCTTAGAGCAGAGTGACAAATCCAGAAATATGAATTAACTGAGCAGTAGAGGCATGTCAAAGCATTTAGAGAAAGACAAGCAAGGTACAAGTGGAACAGAATGCTGCAAGGTTCTTACTCTCTGGTTTATCCAGGGAGACAAATGCTGTTTACTGAGGAAAGCAAGCATTTCTTACTGACAAAACAACAATCTGAAAACAAAGGTAGTACTTTCTCAACTAGATAAGAAGTCAGAAAAGTACTGGCTTTTGTCTTTTTCTCTCCAGACCTACTGAAGCACTACCCTCATGTGGTAACAAAGTCCCCTCTAGCAGCATATGCTGCGCCTGACTGGTACTCACACTGTGCCAATCCCGCAGCGACTGAGGAGCCACGGTAAGACTGCTGAGGCCCAGCACATCCTGGCCTCTCTCTTCACCTGTTAACATTCCAGAATGCTTCTGTACTAAGGTGCCGGATTTGTATAGCTTGTACAAACACGGGTTTAATATTTGCCTGCAGGAGCCGTGTTTCCTCTCTACCAGATTATATGGTTCACAGAGAGTTTAAGGCTGGTGACCATCATGCTAACAGTTATAATGCAAGAAGAGGGCCTTTTGATTTTGACACAAAAAGTGTTTGGCAGCGGGATGCTGAGGACAAAGAAAATGCAGAGAAAAAGAAGGTAGGATGGAGAGGCACCCTGTGACTATGCTTTGTTCGTAGAGCTTGTGAACACATCTCTGTCTGGGCCTGTTGCTTCTTATAGGAGAGAAGCTGTAATCCATGTGAGTTTCTGTATTCCAGAATCAATATTTATATTGCAGTTACAGAACAAGAAGAAAGCCATGTTTTCTTAAATGCTGCAGGTGTAGCATAACAACCAGAAATGCAGTTTCCCATCACATTATATGGTACATATATAAAGTATAAATAAAAAGCAGTAGTTAGTTTCCATCTTTTAATGCTTTATTTCCCTTGCAATTCATTCTTGGTGAAGAGACATCTTGTTTAGGAATCTTGGGTGAGGAAGAAAGAAGATAAGAACAGAAGAGTATTCTGAAAAAGAGGTTTCATTCAGTTTAAAATGCACAGGAGTTCCCAAAGATACTGTGCTAGCTGTCTTTGAATGAAAGATGTATCCAAGACAAAGTAAGTTTAGCACAAGCTATGCCTGAAACAAACCTTTCTGTACTGACATTGGTGTTTTGTCTTGGAAACCTCTCTTCTATCCTCCCTCTTTCATCCTCCCTGCCCCTGCTCAATTTAGATGCTGAAGCCTTTTGTTTTTTAAATATCCTCTGTAATTTCAGTTGCCATGCTTACCATAGGCCTTTGGGGTATATCTGGAAAGGTGTTTGATGTACTTAAACACTAGTACCTCCCTGCTTGAACAGAAGGGCAGCTGTTGGACATTTTAGAAAAAGAAGTCCTCAGCCTTTGCTGAGATGAATAATTAGAGCAAATTCAGAATGATGTCTTGTGTAAATGGGAACACCTCATTACTGAATAGGCTCGGGAATGTTTACTTAATCTGTGGCAACAGGCGAACAAGCAAGATATGTTTGAACTGTAATTTGCCTGATGCTTGTAGGTGAAGCTTTTTTTTTTTAATCATAAATTTAAGGCACTGAAAATAAAAACTTGACTTGCTGCAGTGCTGCTTAAAGGAATTGAACTAGGACGTGCTGATGTAGAGGAAGTGCTGTTCCTCACTCCCTTACTTAAGAACCAATTATGTTCAGTGCTCTAAGAGTCAAACTTAACTTTGAATAACAGCAGTTCAAGTCCATGTGCTGACTTGTAATGTGAGACTGAGGTCCATTTCACTTTTGGTGGAGTTTGGTTGACACCCAGCTTCATTCAATCATGTGTCTGAAACTTTCCATGTGTTTATTTACCAGTAAATGCAAAGTGAATATATGTTCTATATTTAGCTCAGATTGTGAATATGCCAAGGCCCTCATATATAATTTACACTATTCTTCTGGAAGCTGAAGTTAAGTTTTGTCTAAGGTTCTAAATGTACCAAGTCTTTTTCTGTAAGATTAGGTGCCTGAGAAGGCAGATTCTGTGTTGCTGGTTTAGCTCTACCTCCACACCACCATCTCTCATTTGGCTGTGCTTCACAGTATATTTGTTGTACACTGAAAAGCATATCATGTATCTTGAAATGTCACATGGTGCTTCTTTCACAGCTACTTCTTTTATGTCTTCTTTTGGGAAATTTCTATCCCATGCTCTAAGAGTACCTCCCCAAAGAGTCTTCTAAGTGAAACAATAGAACTAGCCCTACCAAAGAGTCTCAATTTTAGTTTTTTGCCATACATCTTGTATATTGAAAGGTAACAATAATGTATTCCAAAACACTACAGGCGAATTTCTAAGGAATATTCAATTTATTTATTTGACTACGTGATGATACTACAGCAGCAAACTACCTCAAGTATTCCTGGTAGTGTGAGTCTGAATGTATTGAACATATTTTTCAGTCCAGTGTGACTAAGTAGTTATTCAGAAGAGAGATGCATGATGCAATTGTGGAGCTAAATCCCAAAGTGCGCCCTTAGGAACAAGTGCAAAACCATTTAACCTCTACGGGTACCTCTTCCGCTCGGTTTGGAAAACATTGTTCCCAAGTGGGCCCTTGCTCTGGAGGTTTAAGCCTTTATGCTGCTTTGTTCTGAAGTATTAAAAATCGCCACAGTTCCTTGGGATTATTGCTGTGTAGAGGAGGACTGGAGATCTGGGGGGCCCTTACATGGTGCTCCATGCCTCAGGATGGATCCTGTAGTTCCTCCCTAATGCCTTAATCACAGCAGTAAGTCTTATTCTTCTGGAAATTTAGCAAATCAGCAAGGAGTGTTAGTGCATGAAGGATTTAGCCTTTGTGCTCATGGCAAAGTGATGGACTTCTGGCCCAGGGAGAAGCAGCCCATGGGAACCTCACAAGTCTTAATAAGATGAAGTCCAAGGTCCTGCACCTGCATTGGGACAGTCCCTGTTATCAGCACAGGCTGGGGATGAAGGGGTCAAGAGCAGCCCTGCTGAGAAGGACTTGGGGGTGCTGGTGGATGAGGGGCTGGACATGACCCAGCCATGGGCACTCACAGCCCAGAAAGCCAAACGTGTCCTGGGCTGCATCCAAAGCAGCGTGGGCAGCAGGGGAGGGAGGGGATTCTGCCCCTCTGCTCTGCGCTGGTGAGACCCCACCTGCAGTGCTGCATCCAGCTCGGCACAGGAAGGACATCAACCTGTTCAAGTGAGTCCAGAGGAAGCCACCAATGTGATTAGAAGGACGGTGCAACTCTCCTGTGAGTAAATGCTAAGAGAATTGGGATTGTTCAGCCTGGGGAAGAGAAGGCTTTGGGGTGACCTGATTGTGACATTTCAGTACCCGAAGGGACCCTGCAAGAAAGATGGAGAGAGACTGTTTACAAGGGCATGTAGTGACAGGACAAGGGGGAATGTATTCAAACTGAGAGTAGGTTTAGATTAGATATTAGGAAAAAATTGTTTACTGTGATAGTGGTGAGGCTCTGGAACAGGCTGCCCAGTGAAGTTGTGGATGTCCCATCCCTGGAAGTGTTCAAGGTCAGGCTGGATGGAGCTCTGAGCAACCTGTTCTAGTGAAGGGTGTCCCTGCCCATGGCAGGGGAGTTGGAACTAGATGATCTTTTAGCACCCTTCAACCCAAACCATTCCGTGATTCTGTGATCCTTTTGCCTGTGCATCTTGTGGCCCAACTGGGTTGGGTTGAAAAAGCTGTGACCTTAAGAAGGGAGGCCTGTATGGGTGAAAGGTCAGTTGGAGGTGCCATCAGGGTTTGCATCAGCATTTGGCAATATCTCTGCAGCACCGGTAAGATTACTCCTTCATCTCCAAAGTCCTCTCTTTCAGGCACTTGCCTGAAGTGTCTGTGTATTTATGTATATGTACCTAGGTATGTATGTGCTCATCTGAGGATTGCTCATCTGAGGTCAGGATTTTACCTCAGAGAGTGATTTGAAATGTAATCAAGAATTTTGTCCTTGATCACACAGGAGCCAGGATTTCATCTGGAGGCTTTTCTCTTTCTATGCTGGCTGCAGATATCCATTGTTCTTCATATACCAGCCAGGCACAATACATATTCTATTTCATGTTTCTTGAATCCAAGATAATAAATGTGTATTTATAATAAATGTAGTAATTTCTAGAGTATATTGTTACCATCTCTTCACAAAGGGAGAAAACACTTTAAACCAAGAACGTGCCCTGTGTAGTTTGTAAAAAAATGCCCTGTGTAGTTTGTTTTATCTGGGAAAATTGATGGCTGCTAAATAGAGACTTGTCACAGGGAAAAAGCCCTCTCAGCTGAAATCATTGGAGTGTAGTGGCACAAGAGTCTGCTTTTAATGCTGAATTTGCCTGGAAAAGTAACAAATATCACCTGAATGGATTGCAGGTGCCCTCCAAAACCAAATTCTGATCTGTTCCCTTGCTACTTTTGTCACTAATTAGTTTACTTGAGCAGTAGGGAATGTTTTGATCCCTGCAGTTTATGCTAGCCTCTCATTTAATGCCAAGAAAGACATTTAAAACAATGCTCTTGCTCACAGCCTTCAAGACTTTTCTCTTTGCCTTTCCTTTCCCCTATTTTTTTCTTGACTTTATTTTGGACAGTTTGACCCTTTTTCTGTCTCTAGTCAAAATGTCTCTACTTTCTGTTCTCCCCTTGCCCTTTAATTAGCTCTTTGATTACTAGACCTCCTTTCCTGGTGCTTCTTTTCAGTGCCAAGAGGAAAGTCTCATCTCTTTCCATCTGCTATCTATGTGTCCCGACTATCAAATTGAGTTGTGTTTCTGTGTTGCCCTTTGTGCCATCCTGACTTCAGCATGTGACAAATGTCACCTTCTGTCAGTTGAAACTGCAGGTAATTGTGTCCTGGATCTGAAACTTCCATTGCATGTCAGGTCTGAAGTGGTCCAGTCTGGTGACAGATGGAAGACAGCGCTATCATTTTTGCACAATAAGATGGCGTTTTTGAAACGTAAAGCACAAATAGGCTGCTTCAGCAAATGGTGTGAACAAACTTGAAAAGCAGTTCTAAAAGCAGCTAATGTGGTTTTTAACCTCCAGGTTGGACAAAGACCCTCCTTTTCATCTCATTTAGCTGCCTCTGACATCACTGCATGCTCTTGCTAGAGATGTCATCTCTTCTTTGACAAATGTCCCAGTCTGACTCCATTGAAGTCTGTAGGGGTTTCAGCACTGACTTTACACATGGGTTTGTATTAACATCCTGCCCCAGAATCAGTACAACTGTCTGTCCTAGGCTTCACTTTCTTCCAGATAATAAGAAAACTTACATTCTCTGACCATTCAGATCTGCTTTTTTTTAGTGGCTTCTTAATTAGTTCGTTGATTAGATGCATTCAAGGGCCATTATACTTTTGTTTGCTGTTTCTGTACTCAGTGTGCACAGGCTCCTTGAGAAGTCCTTGGTGTGTTTACATTTTGGAATCTTCTCCGTATAGAGGTTTTCATGGGTATTTTGTAGTGTGTGAAATCCAAGTGTGACTGCTGTTGACGCACCTAATTTTCAACTTCATAATTTTTTGTTCTGTTAATTGTATTGCAGTATGTATGCCCATATAGGTGGAAAGTATTTTTATCCTTAATGTACTTTTAAATGTACAGAGCAATACATTTCACTTTTAGTTACCTTGTCCTCTTTCTTTTTCTGAATAATCTGCAACTAATATCTCTTATCCCATTGGGCGATCTCCTGTGTTGCATGTTTAAAAAAAAAAAAGGTCAACTAGTATATGTAGGTTCTAATTAAAAGGGCATATTAGTATAACATAAAAACTTTGTTAATAAGCTTTGAAAATTTTGTGCTATCTTCAGGACTTCCCCCTTGTCCCCTTTTCTTTGTGCAATGAAGAAAGGTGTAAATAGCATTTAAAGATGTTTTGTTTTTTTTTAACTCATAATTTCTTAGCAACTATTAGTGAAAAATACCTGGGAGTTGTTAAGGATATTTAATGTCATGCTTTTATATGAGAGGGAAGTAAGTTGACCCTTTAGCAGCTGTTGATTTTGATCAAAGTTAAAATAAAGAGCTTTTATATGTGTTGCTGCTATTTCTCCATTACTTTTTGGTTTTCCCACTTTCAGTTCTGGAGTGTGTGATGTCATTTCACTGGCTTTCTAGGTGTCATCTTTCAGTCTTTTAGTCAACACTGAGTTTCTTTACCTGACATTGGAAAGGAAAGATGATAAAAGAAAAATATATTTTTCTGTTGTAGACTTCCCCCAATATATATGTATTTGTTGGAATTTCAAACCTCTAATTAATATACCACAACAGTTTTCTTATTATATAGGATGTTTTATGTTTTTTATTAAAAAACAAAAACCAAACTAAAAAAGAAGTAGCAATTAAACTGTAAGTTAATTTCAAGTCCCCCTGACTTTAATAAGACTGGTCTGTTTTCATATTCTGCATACAGAGAAATGGACCAAGACAAGAGGTTGTAATGGATAAGTTTCAATTTAAAGCTTAATTTTGGGTAGAAGTGTGCTGTGAGGGAAAGGCTTGTGTAGAGCAAATTGTGGAGGGAGCAAACAGCTAATCTCATGTAGAGTAACTAAGGGTTTGCTTTATCTTTTGTTATTCCTCTATAATCCATTACTATTACTTATGGAAATAATGTAGATAAGACATTGAAATTTGAACACATTTAGACCTTTAATATCACCCTCACTTTTGAAGGCTATGCTATCATACAATCTTCTTGGTTATTATTTTCATAACTCCTTTTTTCTAAGCTTTCTCTGACACAGGTAAAGCTCCCACCTATAAGCCCTAAATATCCAAGCAGAATGCCAACTGTTTCTACAAACAAGGAATTTAGTGGAGCAAATAAACTTTCCTTCCCACCCATGTAAGTAGTACACTTATGAAAATCATTAAGCACCTAAGTCTGCAACTGTTTGTGCGTACATGTAAAATTGGTCCTTGTGAAATTACAGGAATTAGTGGATATGTGTAGGACCTTGTAGATCTTTATTGCTGCTAAACTTGCTATCATGTGTGATGCCAAAATAGTTCTAAAAGCATTTAAAGCAACTAAAATAACAGTACTTTAACTTATATAAGAAAGTTATTTAATATAACTTTGCATTAGGAAAACTAAGCATAGAATTGTATGTCTTCATGTAGCAGACTTTTATGGTATTCTGTATCGTCTGGGTTTTTTCTTAATACCAGTGAACAGGTGAAAATGATAATCTACATTGTTAGTTCTGTAGGTGTAGGTTACAGAGACACAAGTAGGACTGACACTTTAAGGAAAGACATAAACTGTAGCCTGTATAAGGTCAGACACAGCAAAAATACTGTAATGAACAGCTGGAAGAGGTGTTTTAAGCAAATTTTTATGTCACGTGTGATATGATGTAATCACATCTTCAGCTGTGTGCACAGCTGAATTGTTTCTGCATACTTTGTCTTAGAAATTTACTGCTCAGTCATCAGTAATCCCAGTAAGTTTCAGAACTGTGTTAATGCTGCCAAAGAAGTAATTAAACTGTCAAATGAATTTAAGAGAAAATCCATGACAAAATTTCACTTTTGTGCACCCCAGAATGAGTACTGTCAGCCTTTTCTACTTGCATATTCTTTGTGGGATTTCCCTTTTGCACTTATTGTCCTTGAGACCAGAACTGTGTAAGTACAATACATGTAAAATTCCAATGAAAGAGATGGCTCTTCTCATGCAAATTTACACAGTATTAAATCAGGCATAGTTGTCTGCGTTTGGTTGGTTGGTTGGTTTTGGTTTTTCTTCTTAGATGATTACATGTAGAATATAAGTTTTGTTATTTATAAATAAATTATAAGGCTATGAACGGTTATATTTTAAAATTAATGTTATAATTAGAAATAAATTATATTATAAAGCCTTTTCTGTGCAAAATAAGATTTTGCCCCTGGTCCCCGTTTTTGTTTACTTTTGCTTTTGTTTTCCTTTAATATATTTGTATTTACAGGCCTGCTCAGAGAAAAAGTGAAGCAGTAAATTTTAGCAAATTAATAAGCAATGGCTATGGGACTGAATGGTTTCAGCAGTGTACTGGATGGGAAAAAAAGATTGAAGAAACATCAGAAAATAGTGAGCACTCTGAAGGTAATGTTACTGAAAGTTTTTTTTTTTTAAATGAGCTGGGCTCTCGAGGTAACAGCAGAGGGCAGCCTCAATATTTGTGTGACTCTCTGAATATGGTGAGACACATTGAATAATTGTGCTTAGTTCACAATACCCTATGACCAGCTAAAGAAAGGAGTGCTCCTGTTTGTAGTCAGCGAAGGCAGGTGCTTTCATGGACTTTTTTCATCTCTACAATTGCAGTAGGCTCTGTTCCAATCCAGGGGCTTCTGTGTTCTGATCCAGGGGCTTCTCTCTGATGTGTTCCTGTAAAATGCTGCAGAGACACAGCCATCCTGCCTAAATTTAAGCAGCCTGTAAAATATTTGTTGCGTTTTTGTTATGAATATTCTTTTGCCCTTAATATTTTTCTGAAAACTTCCATCACAAGTGTCATTGATACTCGTCTTTAAGAAATAGACCACTATTGATAGAAATTTGTCAAAATAAATATATGCACATTGTTGAAGACAATGGAATTGCAACAGTTTAAGAGAAAAAAAGTTATCCAATGTTCACCTATGCTTTCAAACCTTACTTTGTTGTGCACAATAGTAAAATAGCTATGAAAGACATCACTTGAAAACACTTAAATATAAAGGTTAAAGGGTGGGAAAATTCCCCTTACTTCTGTCAAAGATCTTTTGCTTTGGTAACCATGGTTGGATATATCAGTTTTCTATAGCAATGTTTGGAAATGCTATTGGACCTCCCGTTGCATGCACCAGAATTTTTTTTTTTTAATTTGTATCAGGGAATCCTTTTGTAAACACTGGGAATTGTCATGATTCCCTAGACCTTGATATATTAATGTATGAAAGTCTTAGAAGCCAGATATTTTAATTTCTCTAACACTTCACCTCTGTCTAAATTCATCTTTGTGTCTTCCATTAATGTATCTACAGTAATTTTTTTTTTTTTTTTGGTGTGCAAAACCTCTTCCTCCAGGTGAGTAGCAGAAGAAAACAGAGAACTAGTGGTTGTGTGGTTTTATTCAGAAGAAAAAAATGCCATAAAACTGGGGGATGAAGCCAGATCTTGGTCTGGATCTGAAGAAGAATACATAACCTTAGAAGCCACTCTTCAAGTTAACTTAAAATCTATGTTCAACCACATATCCAAACTCTGGTCACGCAGAGGATGCTGCTTTGAGATGCTCAGTGACCCAACAGTTCAACCATGGAGTCTAAAAGTGCTCTTCCTCAGCATGAAAGAAAATCTTGACTATTCCTTGTTCTCAGATTCTATTTAACTTTCTTGTGTGCTAACATTTTTCTTTCCCATCACTTTGAGTAAAATTAAAGGATTCAGGATTTCAAAATCCCAATTTCATTAATTTGGTGATAGTTGATTTCTTTAATGTGTGTGCCTCTAATGACACATTTGAGATACAAAGAAAACCTGAAGATTTTTCGGAGTAATCATTGGTTTGGTTATACCACTTAGGCAATAGAGAAAAAAATCATGGGTACACTGTAAAGGCTGCTGAAAAGTCAGTGTGCTGAATGGATTGATATATAGATACATCTGATTTTTGAGTTGCTTTTCTTTTTCAAATTTTTCGATAACATGACAGCCGCTTTGCTTCTATTGCCTTTGTTTGCAATCATAGCTGTTCTGATTGAGATTGGTTCTGTATCTCAGTGTAAAAGGAGATTGTTTTTAATGCTCTTAACAATATGGTTTCATCCAGACGTATATTTTCATTCACTTTTGACCTTGTCCTTTCATTCTTTTAGGTGATTGCAGAAGGTAGTGCTTTTACATTTTTCCCACTTGTGTACTTTTCTCTGTTCATCCAAAGCAATTGGCAGCATGAGCACCTTGCAGCTCCCTTTTGAGATGGAGCTTTCCCTGTTCTCACTTGTGTAGAATAAGTCCTAGACACATCAGGGAGGAGATACAACCCATTCCATGTGTAAATCTATAATCTCTTTGTTTTGGGATATAGATTTGCATCATACTGCAAATTTCTTAGGTGGCTTGTTTATCTTGTTAATGCAAAATGAAAAGTACTGGAGTTTATATGCATTTTGACATGAGGGAGAAACCAAAAATTTTAGCTGACTTTTTTATTCTTATGGTTGAAGTTATTCTGTAAACTTAAATCTTTTTTTTCTATTGCAGATTCAGAACAATCTGAAACACCACCTGCAAGCAATGAGTTAAAGCCACCGTCTCAGGGATATAATAAGTAACTTGAAAGTCTGTTGGGGAAACTAAAGCCTTGTATTGCTTATATAGTCCACTATTTACATGTTGGCTAGATTATTTTTGTAATTTAACTTATCCCTGATTGAGAAGTTTGTGAGATGGAGGAACTTAATTGGGCTTGATTACAGCAAATTTTAAAAGAACAGGCAACAGCTGTCAGTGCTTAGTCCTGGAGTTTTCCTTAATATAATAAACAAAGTAAAGCAAAACGGAGGTTTTCTCCTGCACAAGACTTGTGCTGCTTTGCTGTTCTCAGATAGGGTTACCATATTGCTGCTGACTTGGCTAGACACAGGCATGCTATCGATGTGTCCAAATCAGCAAGTTTCTTCAGTTAAGTACAGCTGTACTCATGAGCTATGCCACAAAGAAAGGTGAAGGGGAACTGTGTGGTATGGGATGAAATGTAAATAGTAAGAATTGAACTGATATGCATACTTGCAGTAAAAAAGTCAAGCCTTCACCGAAAAGACTACTTCTTCATCCCAAAAGCTCATTTACTTAGACCAGATATTTAGCTTTCTACGACACTTCTACTGCTATGCCTGCTGCACAAGAACTAGTTGATCAGTCGTAGTGTTCAACCACATAATTAAAGACCTGCTGGCATTTCCTGTTATAGTCTTGTTGTATAGAAGCTGAATCGTTGGTTAACACTACATGGACTCGGCTACTGTGATGTCTGCACTTTCAGCTGTTAAATAAAAAAATAATCTATCCTGAATTCTTGACTGCAACAAAAATATTATACGCCAGATCACTGTGTTTATTCACACCAGCAAAAGTTTGTACTTTGAAATAGCAATGTATAGAAGTTGTACTTTAATATTTTGAAAAAGTTAAGATACACTGATATTTCAACACTTGCTGTTTTATCTACTTGGTTTAAGATATATCCCTGAAATCTTATTAATAATTAAATATTGATTATAAAGTCCACTAGAAAGGGGATGCAATTTCATTACCATGTTTTTTGCTAATACTATGAAAAGTGAACTGGTAATTTTTAGAATTTCCTCTTCAGATTGCATTCAGTTCATTTTACACCCTTGAATCCAAGTCCTGAAGATTCTAAAATTTACTACTAAATACAGATTTCTTTGAACAGAATGTTTAGAGGATTTGGTTTAATACTGCTCTTCTTTAGAACTTTGATGTAAAAATTGCTTAGAAATAGGCAAACCATTGCTAATCTGAACCCTCAAAATTTTCAGCAAACATTTGCAGAAATTTTGCTATTGATGTTGTTAGACTCAGCACCCGAGTCCATCTTTGCTGTCCATTCTTTTGAACAATTCAACTAAGCTGTATTTAAAAAAATAAAAGGCTAAAATATATTCAAATGCTTAAATGTACAGTTATTGGCTAGTCAGAAAATTTTTCTAAATATCAAAAAGCTTATGTCAAGCTGTAACTGTAGGGGTGTGTGAGAGTACTTATCTTGTATCTGTCTTCACTTAAAATTTTTGGTGTGGATTATGTCCAGATACATTGAAACAATTAATTTTGTTGTGAAGGCAGAGCTTTTGGAGAAATCCAGTTTTCTGGGCTAGTGTATCAGTGGATGCCAGAGTTGGAACTCATAGCATTAAAACCAGACCAGTTGTGGTGAGTTGACTTTGGCTGGACACCAGGTGCCCATGAAGCCTCTCTATCACTCCCCTTCCCAGCAGGACAGGGAAGAGAAAAGAAGGTAGAAAACAACTCATAGGAGTGACTCCAGTGAAGCACAACAGAGCTGGTGAAGGTTTTAAAAGGGTAAGTTTTGTGAGGAGCAGCTGAGGGAGCTGGGGTTGTTGAGCGTGGAGAAAAGGAGGCTCAGGGGTGATCTTATCACTCTCTACAGCTGCCTGAAGAGAGGCTGCAGCCAGGTGGGGGTTGGTCTCTTCTCCCAGCCAACCAGCGACAGGATGAGAGGAAACAGCCTCAAGCTGTGCCAGGGGAGATTCAGGTTGGACATCAGGAAGAATTTCTTCACTGAAAGGGTGGTTAAGCATTGAAGTCGGCTGTCCAGGGAAGTGGTGGAGTCATCATCCATGGAAGTGTTCAAGAAACAACCGTACATGACAGTGCTATGGTTTAATTGACAAGGTGGTGTTTAGTTGAAGGTTGGTCTTGATGATCTTGGTGGTCTTTTCCAACCTAAATGATTGCCATTAATGTGTACTCAGCTTTCCTTAGTCAAGCCCAGGAGATGTTTGATCTGCACTGTTGGTCAGCTGAGTCTGAATGGATCACAGTTTGAACACCATGAGTTAGAATATTAACAGCCTGAGATTTCTCTTCACAAGAGCAGGGGAGTGATCCTGGAATCTCTTGGTGCATTCAGAATAACAGAGAGCTGCAGCAGACACATAACTTGCCTGTTCTCCAAGTGACATGAAGTCAAAGTGGTGTAAGAAACCAAAAAGCTCCAGCTGAACCCAAGGATGGAAGTGTGCTGCTTGAATTCACCTTATCCCACTAATCACGTTGTTCTATTTACTTTTGAGTCAATGCAGTCGTGCAGCTGGCAGTTTTCAAAGTCATCAGCAGTTCCATGTAAAAGCAGTGGAAGCTTCTGGTTTTCCATTTCTGTTTTTCAGAGAAATGCCAAAGTCAAAAGCTGGGTGTTTATTACAAAATCTAGCCTTATTGTTGTAAATGCTGAAACATTTGTTTCATTTTCTTGTGCTCTATTTTTGCCTTGAATGCCTTTAAGTAGTGAGATTTTTTTTTTTTTTTTTAATACTGATTGCTTTGCAAGCCCAAAGATAAAACAAAAGTGCAGTTACATTTTATGAATTGTGTCCAAGTATACTGAGTATGTGAATGTTTCTAAAAGAGAATTCTGGATAAAGATTTAACAATAACTTGTCAGTTTAGTGACTAAAGAGTAATTTTCCATTCATATGCAAGCATTTCACTGTAGTGAAGTCTAATATATACCTAATATATATCTAATATATAATTCTAACCACTTCTGTATTTTTGGACTAGACTAAAATACAAACATGTTTTCTTCTCTGCAGATAATTTTTCAGAATGTAGTTACATATTAGGCTATAATCTGGGAGAAAAAGCTGGCAATAGAAATATGGAAGTTCAGTCTTAGCACATTTTGTCCTTCTATTAATAGTTGAAATGATACAAAACATCCAGAATAACTGAAGAATCAAAATGCAGTGGATAAAACAGCTGCACTGAATTATTTGACTAATTGACTGTAAAAATGGTTTATGGTAAGTAGAAGGGAGAATATGTTTGATTATGACAGACAGCCTTATTTTCCGTAGCTCACATTTTCATCCATGCAATATAAAAATCTGAGAATGGACACCAATTGCATATTGTTGTTATAACCCCAGTATGTAGCTGTGTATTTTTCACCCTTCTAAACAACATTAGTATCCTTCCCACTAAAATACAAAATGGAATGAAAACCCAAACACTACAAAACCGGGAAGCTAAAAGGACGTTTAAAGTTTGCTAGTGATAACTGAGAGCAAAGGTTACTACCAATTATTAGACTCATAGAAATGCATAATCCGTTGAACATTTCAGACAAGGTAACTATAACCTTATTATTTACAAAAAAGCCATTTACATTGATTATTCTCTTAATATATAGCTGAATAGAAAACCTCCTGAAAGCTAATGCAGACTTTTCAGTGGACCCTGAGATGAAGGAGTAGGTAATATTGCTGTTAAAAGGAAAACTGTCTTCCACAGAATTAAACACTCTTCTAAGGTGCTTGTTCAACACTATAGCTTGGATGTCTTGACAAATATTTAAGGGACAGGAAAATGGAAGATGGATTAGGAGTCTGTCCTTCTGTTTCACTCATTGGAAGTCTAAACAAGCTGAACAGGTGACATTTTTCTGAGTTTGTTGAGCAATTCCTCTTGCATGTCGTTCATGCCTAGAAATGCACCTGTGCAAGGGATTTCTCTCTCTTACATTCCCATACAAAGCCCTTTGGTGTGAGACAGGATATGAATAAATTTTAGTCTAAATGCCCAATGCATGATTTTGTAATAAATACATCTCAGTAATGCCTTGTGCCTAATGTGTTTACTGTCCTGAGGCACAGAAAGTTCTCTACCAAGAAGGTTTTAGTTGCTCTGTCTCCCAAGTATTCCCTACTATGACAAACTACTGTGTGGTTCTGGTGCAAAAAATTATTTGTAAAACAGTATTGCAGGATTGTGGGTTTGGCGTTTTCAGTTACTGTATGAGAGATGTTAAATTTACTCTTCCAGTAGCCGAAGCCATCTCTGCTCTTTTCTCGCACCGTGTTGGCCGTGCCCAAATGCCCGGGAGAGCGGGCACACGGTGTGTGCGCACCGACAGACACAAGGGCAGACACAGGCATCCTCGGCGTGCCGACACCTGCGTGTGTGTCTGTATCTGTATCTCCACGATAAGGTCCTCCCGACCGCCCGTGTCCCGGCAGCATCTCTGCCGCCGAGCGCCCGGAGCCCCGCTCTTCCCGCACTCCGGCTGCGTGGCTGCGCTCCCCACGGGCACCGGCATCACTGCCACAGCCGCGCCCTGTGCCCGGCCCGGAGCGCCGCTCTTCCCGCACTCCGGCTGCGTGGCTGCGCTCCCCACGGGCACCGGCATCACTGCCACAGCCGCGCCCTGTGCCCGCCCTGTGCCCGGCCCGGAGCACCGCGCTGCCCGCAGCCTCCCCGGCGCGCAGGGGGTTAACCGGGCCCGGGGCGGGGCGGTGCCGCCGCTGGCGGGAGGTGGCTCGGCCGGGCTCCCCGCAGCCCGCCCGGAACAGCGAGCGGCTTTCCCGGATTCCCAGCGGCGGATCGCGCTGCTCCCGGTGAGAACCGCGCCCCGCCCGTCGCCCCGGCAGCCCGCGGCCGCTCCCGGCAGGATGGTGGGGTGCCCGCCGAGTCTCCCAGCCCCGGTCGCCGGGACCCCGGGTGGCGAGAGTGGGTAGGGGAAGGGGGGCGGCGGGCGCAGGCGTCGGTCCGGTCGAGCGCTGTTTCGGCGGTGCCGCGGTGTCCGGGCGGACGGGGCCGCTCGCTCTGTCTGCGGGGCCGGGGGAGCGCTCCGGCAGCAGCGAGGGCACCAGCAGGGTAAAGTCAATTTTGCAGCGATTTCAGCTTTTCCTGATGATGGATGAACACCGAACAAGAGCTTTTCTCTGCAGAAACCATTGACTGTGAGCTTTCTTCAAAAATGATGGATGGCGGGGGGAAATTAGAGATGGCTATTATAGTGGATTCTGCATGGTTTTAAAGCACCAGTTTGAGGATTTAGATGTTTAGATGAGATATTAGGAAGAAATTCTTCACTATGAGGATGGTGAGACACTGGAACAGGTTGCCCAGAGAAGTTGTGGATGCCCCATCCCTGGCAGTGTCAAAGGACAGGCTGGATAGAACTTTGAGCAACGTGGTCTAGAGGAAGGTGTTCCTGCCCATGGCAGACGGGTTGGAACTAGATGATCTTTTGTGTCCCTTCAAACCCAAACCATTTTATGATGTGCACACAGATTAAAACAGGCCGCACCCTTTCTTGATCTGAGTCCTGCTGGGCGCACATTATTGTTGAACGTCAGTTTTAACTTTGCCTGAGGAAGACTGCAGAAACCTTTCACGTGTCCGTAAAAATTTCCATTTGGTTAGACAACGTGAGAGTTTTGTGGTTTTACATTAACTGGTTGCCTGTCAGCTACTACCTGATTGTTGTTAGGGTCTGCCATGGGAAAGCTGCTTTCTGCTTGCTCCTTCCTTCAATTGCTGCCAAGACACCACCAGCTGAGTGCTCTTGGAGGGGGTATGCTGGACCTTTAGACTGTCAGAACTTTGTTCTCAGGTTTTTGAAGTATATCATCTGTGATTAATTTAGGGGATCACAGATCCAAAACCACTTCAAAATCACATGGGTGCTTAATACTGTGAACAAGAGCTGAATGAATATCCTTGGTTTATTTGCAGCCATTTTTCTTCTTGCTATATAAAGACCACTTTGCTGTTTCTCCTTAACTTCCAACTCCTCTTCATCAGGACTCATGGCACTGTAGGAAGAAATGCATTTTTCCTGTAATGTATGTGGTATAATGGCGATACCCAGTAGCAGCTGACTGTACTTCACACCACCATAAGGAAGTGTAGTTGATTATAAATGCAACTTTTATACATCATCTCCTTGAGCATAGATGGTTGAATACATTTAGTATATCTAGTACGTGAGAAGTTTGGGTCTATTTAATAAAGGTTAATGTTTTCAATGAAGAAAACTAATTGTCCTTATAAATTTTAATATATTTCCATTATTCAGTGGCTTTTAACAGGCAGGCCTCTTGTTTATTTTGTTTGGTTCTTCACTTCATTAGAAATTCACATGTGATGTAATTCTGTTGCAAGACCGATTTCTTTCTGTTTCCTTGTAGTGTAATCCTGGGGTTTTTAAGGATTACATTCCTGTCTGTGTTATAATCTCTGTGCTGTCAGGCCCTCCTTAATGGAGGGTAGAGTAAAACTTTGTGATTCAATACTTCCCATAAGGGCATTCCCAGAAATGAGCAACTTCGGCACGTAGCCTTAGTCACTTCTGAAAATAATAACAAATTAATCATTCTATAATTATAATTCTGTCCTTGGACCAGCATGAAAGCCTAAGTGATACATTTGCCTATTTAAATGTAAAGAAGAATGCAGAAAGGAGGTTTTGCATATAGGTTAGGGTAATGGATTAGGAAAAAAGGTATTCAGGATAGATGATAAACTGGAGAGCTGTGGCTTTTTGAAGTCATATTTTAGTTTCGTGTTCCTTGCTTTATGCTGGAGAAAGAAGTGCTCTTAAGGTCAGTAGGAGGAGTTTAATGAGGAGGATATTATGAGTGAGATGCTTCCTGGACTCGGGTTTCAGGCATCTGACAGCTAGAGCTGAGCTTTGGAGACCTTCTGGAGCCAAAGGTGGAAGGGGGCTGAAGCTGGTTCGGCAGTCGCTGTTGGTGTGGGAGGTATGGAAGAAAGAGGGTGAGTTAGCAATGAGACTTGCCTCTCTGTGGCCTGTGAACCTGCTGCTGTTCATACCACAGAACAGAAGTAGTGGGGAGGTGGGGGTTGCAAGGGATTAATTTAGGTTTGAGGGCTTTGAAAGTGGTGATGCTCAGCCGTAAAAATTGTCGACACTCATTTTGCTCCTTTTGCTCCAGTTATAAAATCTGTAGTGTGGCTGGATTATTTGGGGAATTTAATACTTATGATAGTTATCATTAATACAGAAGGTTTCTCTCTCTGTAATGCTTCCAGCTTTACAGATGGGACTATTCTGATGCACTTATTTATTTTTCTTTTTTTTTTTTTAAATATAATTCTAGGTATAAAACATACATGGCTCCTGGTTCCTCAAATGAGAAGAAAACTGATGATGGACAGGCTTCAAAGTAAGACTGAGAAATTATTTATTTTGTCCCAGTTAGCACTTAAACTTCCTCCCCAAACTCATTACACACTCATTTAGTTTAAGATAAGGTTTATGATAATGCCAAGTATCCAATAGCAGCTCTTTTGACAAGTGGATGCTTTATTGTTTTACCACACCTGTACAGAGGACTTTGCTGGTTAGCCATTTTAACTTCTCTCAACAGTGAATTCTTTGAAGCAGGGTGATGTTTTTATTTATTAATTTATTTTAATCCAATGAGCTGCTGAAATGTTTACTTTGGTTGCTGCTTCAAGAGTTCAAACAATTATGTCAATGTGTTTCTCTAATCCTTGCTTTAAGCTTATTTTACTAAAACCTGCTACATGCCTGTTTAGTCTTAAGACTTATGTTTTACTTACACCCTCAGAAGTTGTAGATGCTTTACAACAGCTTTAGGGAAATAAATTTTCTGCTCCAGAGCTTTGCATGCCAAAGATTTTTATCAAGCAAACTTTGCCTCTACTGTAAATCCATGGCATTGGTCCTATGTACACATAACAATATGCCAGTTTTTATTGCTCATTTTACCCCAGGGTCCAAGTCTACAATCAGATGTGCAGATAAGCTGAGCAAGTTGTTAACGGCCCCTCACTCTGTTGAGGTGGTGGGTCAGAGAGCGCTGTTGGTGGTGTGCGAGATGAAAAGGGTAGAATATAGCCACTGATGAGGAAGGAGGCTGTGTTTTGGCCAGGCATGAGGACAGTGGTGTTGGCACATACCGCATGAATTTCCTTGCACTTTTAATAGAGGCCTCGCCTTTTCCCGATTTGTTTCCTGGAGAGAAGCTTTTATTGCCAGTGTTTTCATAAAGAAGGAAATAAATTTTGTTGCTCGCCTGAGTATAGATTGTAAAATTATTTCAAATCATATCCTATCCTGTCTTTATGTAACAACCATTTTAGTGGACATTAGCACAGCCGGATATTGGATCTGCATTAGTGAGTGACCCAGTAAATAAATGTAGAGTCCCACAAAACTGAACAGGAAAAAGTCAGGGGAGGCAGCCTGGAAATTCTGCTAATATGAGCCGTAAACTCCTAGGTTGTCCATGCCTTCCTGATGGACCACAGACCTGCTCTTTAGCTCTCCCAGAGTCACACAGCTCTCTTGGAAGGAAGAGCAAAGGCAGCCAAAGCCTTTGGTTCCACCTCAGGCAGGATTTGTATGAAGAGAGGCAAATGGGGCCCATGGAAGGGGTGAATGGACTGGCTGCCTGATTGAGCAACTCCTTCAAGTTGCTGTAGGTGATTGTCCACGGTGGGCACAGACAGATAGGGTGGGTTGGGATGACACCTCTTTCCTTGGCTGTGCAGCTGTTACTGGATAATTAATGATGTTGGAGAGAGACCAGCAAGAACAGAAGCAATTGCTATACTCAGAATATTTGGGTTGTAACTATTTGCTTTCTGAGGAACAGTTCAGTGACCTCAGCATGGGCATCTTGGCCACTGTAGGCTTCCTTCATCCTGCATAAGGGAGATAAGGCATAGAGGAAAGCTCTGCCTTTCTGGAGAGGCATTAGAAGGCAGACAAGATAACCTAAACTATCTAAAATAGTGCTAAACACCTCTGTTTAGGCTTCAGAGTTGTTCCTGAGTTGTCCTAATGATTTTTTGCATAAAGTCCAGGTGAACTCTTTCGTTTGTCTCCTCTGACAAAGCAGTTTGAATTTGCTGAGCCGTGCTGTGCCTGCAGTGATTCTCCATTAAGTCATCTTCTTGTGTCTGGAAGCTATTTACTGCTTGATTCCATCTCTCAGAAATTACTTTGAAGTACTGGCCAGTGTTCTGCTTAAGCTTGTGCTTATTGACTAGTCTTTCATACCTGTTTCAACTAAACTTAAAACATCAAACACAGAAGGCAGGTGCTTTATGAATCGTTCAGCTTGTTTAGTTAGTCCACTATCGAATTTTCCATGAAGGTGATCCCACAGGCCAAGTAGTTAAGGTTTCCCTCCTTGCCCTGTCATTTTCCATCTCTTCAGACAGATTAATTTTTATTTTTCTTTTAAGAGGTATCGTTTCTTTACAAGAAGCACTTAGGAAGGAATGAGTTCTTTTTACCTCTTCCTCTTTTTTCTCTTTCTCTTGAATTTTTTTTCACTTCTATGGTTTTCTTCTTGCTTCAGATTTCCACTTTGCTCTTTCCTATTTTGGATCCTCTGTACCCTGTTTATCAGTTTCATGCCATAGGGTTTTTTTTTCTCCTGTCTTTATGACAGAGGAAGACAAATTGCCAGAAATCTAGTTTATGCTTGTCTATAAAGCCCTAATCATCCCATCCTTCTCGAGTGGCTGGGGGAGTTTCAGTCAAAAAGGAGGTCAGGTTTGCTTTTCAGCTTTGGTATGGATTGCCTTTGTAGTAAGGTGGTCTATTGAATATTCTGTGCTCCTGCTGCCATTGTTGTGCTCACCATAAAGACCCACTCTGGTTCACAGCTTTAATACTGTTTAAGATCAAGGTTGCACTGTTGCAAATGCATCTGAACATCTGGGCTTTTCTTCAGCAGTTTCATCCTGTGCCATGAATGGAATGTGAAATGTCATATGTGATGTTTCGTAAGATGTAAAGCAGTTATGAAATTTAGGATTTCTTTAACACAATGTACAAGGAAGTAAAATAAGGTAGTGTAGGCATTTGTACATGTGGCATTTCCCACCTTCTGACTGCTTGACTTTGAAGAATTGTTATCTGTTCAATGTAGGGGTTTGTGTATATTCTATATGTTTTACGATGCTGCTGTCTTGGCAGAGAGAATTTTATTCATCTCTGCAACCCACACCTGGAGAAAATGAAAGAAGACATCCTGTATCATTTTGCTCTTGGGACCGGTACCCATGACTTTCCGACATTGTTTGGGGATGTAAAGGTAAGATGCTTTGCTTGCTTCAGCAAGCCTGAGTTTTTCTGCAGAAGGTGAAAGCGTAGCTGTCTTCAGAATAACACTGGATGTGTCAGCCTATCAGTGACTGAGGAGTGCATGCAAAGGGGGAAAAATTTCATGGGTTCTTGTCACTTTTGGTGTCCAACAAAGCTGAGGATAATTGTTTTTGACTGTCTCTTTTCATCCAGTAAAAAGGCAAATGCTGTAGGCTCTATTCAGAAAGAACTTCTGTTTGTTGGGTCTTCATGTCAATATTTGTCTTTCATTAGTTTGAACAGGGTGAAGGCATTTGAGTGCTATATAGCCAGTTGGATTTTTTTTCCATAATTCTTTTCCATGGCATTTTAGAATGATTTATGAGAAGCACCGTATCTGGGAATACATTTGTGCTAACTGAAGGCATTTGCATACTCGTTGTTCTTTGAATGTTCTTTGACGTACGGACTCATGCAATTGATTTTGTTTCGTTGAACACTTTCCACGCCAGTTTGTGTGCGTTGGAGGAAGTCCTTCCCGGATGAAAGCTTTTATCGCCTACATAGCGGAGGAGCTGGGGCTCGGGAGCCCTGGCTGTGACTACCCCAACATCTGCGCGGGCACCGACCGCTACGCGATGTACAAAGTGGGGCCCGTTTTGTCCGTCAGTGTAAGTACTTCCCCTCCTCTGACACGGGACACAGTTCCGTTTTGGTGCTGTTCAAAGGAGAAAATTTGAATGCATGTTTCTTTTAAATGCTTCACAGACCGGATCAGGCTGCTCAAAATAGTGCAGTCAGCTCATTAAAGATTCCTTTCTAGCCCTTTTTTGTAAGACGGAAACTCTCCAATACCTTTGCCCCTCTTGCATCCGTTTTCCTCAGTGTACCACTGAGGTGTTGCAGGAATGGCCTTATAGATTTGTTGAGCAGTACCATTGCCTCATCCCTGCTCTGTACCCTGAATAATGGGAAAAAAAGGTCACTTGGCACATGTGGGGTATTGGAAAGAATGTCTGTATCACACTGTGTATCTGCAATGGCACTGTCAAATGTGCTTAAGAGTAGCATTCCATGGGACTGGTGCTGCCAACTCATGTATGCATTTTAAAGAAATTCATAGCTTTAATTTGTAAATAGAATTACATGCTTCAATTGCAATTGCAAAACTGTAGCATTATTTCTCACCCCTTCTTGTGAGCTGTAATTATCATAATATTGTGCAAGCTAGTGTGGACTTACATTTGCTGAACATGAAGACTAAACCACAATGTCTGTGTTTTGGAAAAAATTAGCTTAACTATTCACTAGCACTTCAGGTTGGTGAAAAATCAGAGTGGGGTTTTTCTTGTGTTTACGAAATGCTGCATGGTGAAGTGCATTAATCAGCTGTTGGGAAAGGACACTCTCTATACTTTTGAGAATATAAAAGTTCTGTAATTCGTGATTTTTAGAAATACTGTATTTCATCCACAGTCTGCCAAAGCCAGTGGGAGTCTACTTGTAGGCCCTTTCAGTATCTTTCAGTAGGCCCAGAGGTTGGGTTTTTGTGGGAGTGAGTTAGGTGGCATTTGGGAAAATAGTATCAGGAAGGAGATAATGTCCAGCCCCTTCTTCCATATATATTTTGTGTTGTCTATATGAATGTGGAATATTAATTTATGCTTTCTTTTCAGCATGGGATGGGCATTCCTTCTATATCTATCATGCTGCATGAGTTGATCAAACTGTTGTATCATGCCAAGTGTTCCGACATAACCATCATTCGCATCGGCACCTCTGGTGGAATAGGTATTTCCCCTTTGATTTCTTTCTTTCTTTCCGCAAACCAAAGTATCTTTGCAGGAGAGTAAAGCATCTCTCTGGATGTAAGAGATTAATGGTCAGAAGAGTGTTCCACAGGAGATGCATCATTCTTCTGTAATTTTGAAAGTAAAGGCAACATCTGCTTTTGCATAGGGAAAATGCACTTAAAGATCTGACAATGTGAGAAGAAGGACATTCCTGTCCTGTATAGAAAATATACGAAAGAAGTGAGAAAGGAAAAATTTCATTCTTTCAGAAATTATATGTAATAATAAACTGAAGCAGCTAGACATGGACAAAAAAATTCTCTTGGTGGATTCAGAGGCAAAATTGCCACCTTTAAAAGAAGCAGGTTTGGTCAAGATGTATGTTTTATGTGTCTGGAAACTAATTGTTAAGTACATTGTGAAGCTATATCTGTTTCCTTTTGCTGCAGGTCTGGAGCCAGGCTCAGTGGTTATAACTAGGCAGTCTGTAGATGCCACCTTCAAACCTCAGCTGGAGCAGGTTGTCCTGGGAAAGACAGTAATTCGCAGCACTAACCTGGATGAACAGCTGGCTAAGGAACTGATGCAGTGCAGTAAAGAAATCGGTCAGTTCAATACAGTCATTGGAAACACCATGTGCACTTTGGATTTCTATGAAGGTAAGGCTGGTGATAGACTAACAAAAGAATATTGGTAAGCAGAAATAGATAAATATTGAATAATATATTAACATTAAGCTTCCAGTTCACTAAGAGATCTCATTCCCTACTCTGGCTTGTCTCACCAATCAAAATCTATTTTTCATCTACATAAAATCAAGCATTGTACTTGGCAGTTTGCTGTATCAAACTTATAATTTTGTGGAGATTTTTTCCCAGCTTTAATAGATCCACTGAAGTACGTATAGTCTACTGTACACTTCCCATATACCTGTCAGGTATATTTGTCACAGAATTTATGTGATTTACTGAAGCACCCTGGGGTATTAGAGGAGTGAGAATGATTTGTGGCTGGTTTAGGGCTGGTTTTCTTTGCACTGGTTAAGTACCTAAAGTAAATATTTTCTAAAAGAAGGGTTGAAACTAGTTTCATTTTTGAGCAAAGCAGTGATCGGACAACCAAAGATAATATTTTGCTGAGTTGTGTCAGTGCTGCTGATCTCCCAAATCTAGATGTTCATTCAGAAACATCTTTCAAACCTTGTGAGTACAGAGTGCAAGTGGCACCTGATCCCACTTTCTCTGTCTGTTGCTGAGTAGGTGACAAATGATCTTCATCATAGTGCTCCAGCTTGGGCAGAAGCACACACTCTCAGTTCAGGTGTCTCAGGCACCAACCACAGGTGCAAGCAACGCTAAAAAAAACTGTCAGGGATGTTTTCAACTCATACAGCAAAAGCTGAGAACGGGATTGTGGGCATTAATTTACAAGTACATATCCCAAACCTAAGAAGATACTGAGTAAAATACAGTGTAATTTAATTCTACTGTACATAACCTGCTGCTGTCTTGTCTGTAGATGTTATTCTTGAATAATTTGAATAAAAATTTTCTCAAAAATTTACAATAATGTTAGCTTGTTAGCTTAAGAGACTCTTCATCTCTTACCTTAGGAAGTCTGTAAGTAATAGAATGTTCATCCTTCTAAGGTAAAAACAGGAAAGCATTTCAAGCCCAGTAGTTTTTTTAGACAGTGATTAAACATACTAAAAATGCAGCACTTCCATACACCTTAAAGTTTCTTGTGAAATTTTGATGCTTCCTGTACATGTGAGAATCTACCACGTACATTTTTCTGTTTCTGAATTTGAGAACTGAAGCTGAAGAAGACCAATTAAATTACCATGATTCACATTGTAAGAAATACAAGTAATACGTAGAAGCTCTAGCAATAGCTAAGAATCACTTTTTCCTATTTGTCTTGTGCACAAAAATAAAGAGTAGTAGTAAAAGCTGAACACTGCATGGAGGAAACTGTAATAACTGTGTGTTTTCAAAACTGAATTTGCTCTGTGACTTCATCACTCTGAAATCGCCATGAAATTATTTTCTAGGACAGGGCAGGTTGGATGGTGCAATCTGCTTATATGATGAAGAAGAAAAACTGCAATATTTGAAGAATGCTTATGATTCTGGTGTCAGAAACATTGAGATGGAGTCTTCTGTATTTGCTGCTATGTGTAATCTCAGCGGTGTCAAAGGTAAACTAACTTAGTCACTTCATCCAAGCTATAGGAAATTTTCTGTATTGCGGGGGGTTTGTGGCTAAAAACTGCAAATGAATGTTAACATAACTATATATATCTATATTTTTGCTTATAATTTTGTTGCTACGATTTTTGCTTTTTTTCAGTTGTGTCACAACTTATCAAACTTCCTTAATGCGGTTTTTACACGGTTTACTTCAGTCGTTTACTATTTCAGCCCACGGCAACCATGTAAATCATTAAAGTACCTAATTACCCTATGGCATTAATTTGTTTTCTCCAGTTAGCTTTTGAAGTTTATAGAAAGCAACTGCTTAGTTTAAGCAGTCAGGTGATTTTCAGATATATAGAACTATACTCAGTTTCTATACTTTCATATCAAATGGAACATATAATTATTTTCTCTGGACTTAAGACTATTATTCTTAAACAGTTGAGGACTTTTAGCAGTATCATGAATAAACCATCTCAAATCATAAAATGAGTTTTAAATTTTTTTTAAGCAGGCTAAGTAAAAAAGAGCAATTACAAATAATGTAATGCAGTGTCTTTCTTCTTACCATATTAACTGTCTTCTCTCACTTTCCTTAGCAAGGAATATGCCAATTTAAAACACTGATGTTTCTCAAGCTCCTTCAAGCTCAAGGAGAACAAAATGAAGAAATATAAGCAAAAAGGCCAATGGTTATATCAAACATCCTCAGTTCTTACTGGCTTGAAAGGGATTAAAAACCCAGCCAGTACTATCTTTGAGCAATTCAGGAGGCCTTTTGCTGTCTCTGCTTTGTAGGCCTGTAATGTGTATTTACTGTTTATGCTCTGCAAATTGCCACTGGCAGAAACCCCAGACAGAGCAGAGTTACAGGGTTGAGTGATAGACCGCAGCTTGAGTGAAAGGAGGGATTTTGCCTTTGGGGCTCTGATTACTGAAAAGCAGCAGATAAACCTGAGATGATCTTTGGGGTCCTCATGTGCTTGCAGTGTTCCCTGTCCATGAATGTGGAGGCAGATTATCCGCTGCTTCCTGAGGGATGGCACCTACAGCACAGGCACTCAGTGCAGGACTGTAACTACCTCTGCTGGAACAGCGTGTCAGGTCACTTCCTACAGTCAGGTCCTGGGTACTTGTCAAATATGCTTCCTATCAAGGAAAACATAAGAATCATGACATAGCAATAAGTATCTCCAGCTGCCTGAGAGCTCTGGCTTTATTAATGTAGCAATCAGTTCTCTTAAACTATTTCTGCCTTGTATCACCCGCAGCATGCTTGTCCCCTAGCATCTTACGGTACTGCACACCCTTTTTGGGGTTTGTTTTCTCTTGTTCAAATGTTTATGCTTTTGGACTGTAAAATGCAAGAGTGTCATTCCTAACTCGTGTTGTCTTTTAATTTCTAGCTGCCGTAGTGTGTGTCACTCTTCTGAATCGGCTCGAAGGAGATCAAATCAGCAGCCCACATGATATCCTTGTGGAGTACCAGAAGAGGCCACAGAAGCTAGTGGGATATTTCATTAAGAAAAGTCTTGGGAAAGTATGAAATATCCATCTTTGTTTTAGAGAAGGAGAAGGCCTTTGTACAGATCCAGTCACGGTTATGACTTCTGTGCATTACAGGTCTTTTGCCTCAGAATAATTCACAGCATTCCATGTCAGTGGAAGTTAATCATTTATGTCACTGTTCTTTGGGAACTGAACGGGCTGAATGGACTTCAGTTATGTTTTGCTTAGTTATGCGTTGCTGGATATAAAATTCACTTTTCTGTGGATTGGAAAGTGGATCTGTTGTGAAGGACAAGCCTGTGATAATACATGAAAAAGCTTTATTTATCCTTGCTGTAAAAGAAAAACTAGAGAGAAAATCAAACTTTATTGCCAAGTACATGCATACCAGCAAATTAACTTAAAAATGCTCATAATTTTCTTGTTGTTTTAAAAAAATTATATAAGTTATAATTGTTTTTGTTTCTTCACTTGTGAAGAAAATTTAAAGTGAAGGCAGTTTGTTTTTTTTTTTGCAGACTTTGACAAATAAACAATACTATTTTCATAAATTAAAATTTCATGAAATTGCAAAGTGTGGGACTGAATTTTCTAAGCATTAAGGACTTGACACTGAGCTGTTGAATATCTGTACTGCCTATATATTGATCCAACAGTATTTTAACTAAAGAATTGAATCAATACCCAGGAAATATTTATGCATTAAATAATTTTGCATTGAAGTACTAGCAATCTTTTCCTGAAGCAAGGCTCCTGCTTATGAACAGGAACTGAAGGCATTCAGGAGAAGCACAGCATGTTCACTGGCCTGTATTATGGTAGCTCTTTTTTTTCCCTTCCTTTTACTTTGTTGCTTTTTTTAAAAATTGGTGTTCATCTCCATTCTCAGGATGTAACACTCACTGTTGCAATGGTTCCCAGTTCTTCTGAAGAACTGGAGAATACCTCTTCATGGTACATGCCATCAAAACCCCTTCTGCAATTGCAGTTTTTTCCACTAACGTTGGGCTAAGTGCTTGGGGTTTTTTAAAATCGTATTCATTGCTGCCTTGCTGCTGTGGTTTGAATGTAAATACGTGGTGAGTTAAAGAAAATGTGTTTATCTCTTCTTCTTTTTTTTTTAATTTTCTTTTCCTTCTTTCTACTGCAGTGGGGGAGGGTCCAGTCCTAGCAGGGGTCACGGGTCAAAAAGGTCTGAATAAGCTCTCAGAACAGCTGTTGCTGACCCAGCAAAATGAGATTTTCTTTGTGAGTATTGTAGTCTGCAATGCTGTTAACAAGCACAAGTGTTAAAACTATAAGAGAGTCATGTTAGTAGTAGGCACATTCACCAAGTGGCAGAGACTGGAAGCAATGCGATGAAAACAGTAAACAAGGAAGGGTGACTCATGAACAGAAAACTGCCAATGAGGATCAGTTTCCTTAAATTTGATGAATTTTTCAGCTGGAAAACATATTAGTAACTTTTAGAAAGTTAAAATTTAGTCTTTTAATTTTAAACCCACAATTTCTCATGTATGCTCAGGATATACAGTGAATGTAAGTTTTCAGAAAAAAAATTTTTTCCCTAAGCTTAAGGGAAAGAGGGAGGCAGGAATGGCTCCACATTTTGCTTGAACTGTTTCTCCCGTATTAAAAAAAAAAAAAATCTCTCTTTAACTATGCCTGGTGCTTGCCTAGGCATTGCATGAAGTCTGTGAGGTCCTTTGGGAAACAAGCAACAAAGCACATTTTCAAGGTCCTGTTCTCAAAACAGTAACAAGGAGATAAAAACGAGCTCACTTCAGTGTGTGCTGCGCTCTCTGGTGAAGGAAAGCTTATACCAAATTGACCAGTATGAGTTTGGAGGAGACTGCTGTCGTCTAAGAAATACTTAATAAGAGGTACCTAAAGAGAAGAAAAAATGCTTTGCCTAGAAAACAAACACCTAATGTGACTCTGTGAAGTTCTGGGGAAGCATATTACATATTACTACAGGACTACTATTGTCCTGGGGGTACAAATCTAAAATGATGTGATTTGTCTTTTTAAAGGAAGGACAGCAAGAATCTGGAAACTTGTTAAAAAGAATTTCTTGAATTATTTTAGCAATGTGTGCTGTCAAGTGAAACAACAAAGCTTTTGTATTTACAGTTGTATAATATAGGCACTTCTATTTTGAGCACTAATATGAAAACTAGATGCTAGATGCTAAAATATAAATGGTCTTGTGGCCGGGCTGAGCTGGAGCTGAGGGTCATGCATTCATGGGGAGAGGCAACTATTGTGCTAAATCAATAGCCAAGACCCTGGCAGAAGCCCCTGAAAGATGAGCCAGTCACGTTTTGCCAGTATGTCCTTCTTCCTTCCCACTGTTCCTTAGGACACTGTACATTTCTTTCTGCTAAAATATTTGACTTCTGTGCTTGCCACCAGATGGAGTAAAGGGGTATATGAAAGCTTAAAGTTCAAAGGATGTGAAGTATCCTCCTGCTTCTGCTGTTCCCCATCCTCTGATGCTGTATTCCTAATTCAAGAGGCAGCTCTACAGACACATCTGACGTGCAATAAAATACCTCTCCTAATTTCAGAGGAAACTTGCCAGAACATTACCCTGATAAGAACAATTGTATTTTGCCTTATGACTGCAACTGGACAGGGAGATAAAGAAATGAGTCACTTGAGTGCATCCGGATGGGAAGTTACCTTCCTGTACATTTTACAGAGAGTTATACAGTATTTACAGGTTTTATATGCAAGTCAGTTGTTCAATATTAGCCATTCACATTCTTTCTGTAGAAAATGAATCAGGATTTGGAGTGATGATATTTTAAAAAATATTTATGGTATTATATATATGTTCAATATTACATAGTGCAGTGTCTCCTGGTAGATTTACAAATCCTGCAAACTCCAGAAACTCATTTCAAATCAAGGGCCTGCTAGGGTTCTCTGTGCCATCCTATACCTAGCAAAACACTCCACAATCAGTTTAATCCAGGGATCAGAAAGGATAAAAGCAAAGAAGGAAGGTAGAAGACATGAATAGAGTGGAAGCAGGAAGGGAGAAAATAGTGGTTTCTACCAATGGTGTTCTGGCCTATTCCTACCATTTTGTTAAAGAAATCGTTGAGATCATAATGAAGACAGGCTATAATGCAATGGTTTTACATTTGCAAGAGACTGAAAAAGTGCAGTAACTCAGATACTGATTTGAAGGAGTGGATTTTTATTTTTGGCATCTTGATATATTTCAGAGAAGGATTTTCTTTAATGGAAGGTGTGAGAAATCCTGAAAAGGAACATTTTGGAATGACCTATGTTCAGAAGTGGTTAGACAACAAATCTTTTTATCTGTCCTTTAAAAGCCAAGTGAAATAGATTGATAATTTCAGTATTTCTTGAAAATATATACATGTAATAGGCAACATATTTTTTTTTAACATTCTTCATAAAGGATTTTCAGGGCATTGTGTAACAGAACTGGATTTTTCCAAGTCTGGATTTCAACATATACTCCCAAATAAAATGTTTATATGGTTGAATCAAGGATGTTTTTCATTTCCATTGACAAGGCAGGTGAAATAAACCAAAGCAGCAAACTGGGTTTTGGGGATTGGATCTGCATGCAACAACTGAATACAAGAAGGCACAGTGGTGTGATTTGATGTCACTATTATGGTTTGCTACAAGATGTTGGGGTTTGCTTTCCCTGGAAATTTCTCAGTCTCTGAGTGACTAAAAGTCATGTTTTATCTTTCTAAAATAATTACCATTAATATTACACTTCAGAGTATGGATTAAATTACAAGTCTAAAAATTATTCTGCTGAAGGGAAAGGAGGCCACTGAACAGAGCAACATTAAATCTGAAACTCTGAGGTACAATAATAGAAAAAAGAGTAATGCTGACAGGTACAGTGCTTTTGCTTGGGCTACAAACAAAATGAAGCAGCAGCAAAAGACAGACAAGAGCTGGTTTTACACGACACGAGCCTGATTCCAGATGCTTCTTGTTGGCACTGAGTTTGTAACTGTGAGAAAATTTTCAATTTACTATCAGTCTGTCATTTTACAAGAGTAAACTTCCTAGAGCTCCCCAAAAGCTCAGACAAACTACCAACCTACTTGGGAGTTTGGGTCTGTTTTGTTGGTTTAACACATAGCTCCATTTTAATCAGCCCTATTATTTGACCTTGCCCACAACTAACATTTTTCATCAGGCCCTAACTTTGCACACAGGAAGCGTCTCCCAGGAAAGATGCTACTAATTGATGTCATCCTGCAGGCACTTTGTCTGAACACAGGTCTGGCCCATGTAAATATTTACAAGTAGTACTCCTATTAATGTTAAAAGGAAAGCCTTGTGATCACTTAATAAACCTTGTGAAAGAAGAGGTGGGTGGTGATAGGAAAATAGGTTAGTTTGCCAGATTCCCAGCCATACTTTCACATGATTTGACTGCATTCCTGTCTATACCAAACAGTATTTTTGGCTCCCAGGCTCTAACCTATTTAACATATAAAATTATGTTTCTTTGAAAATGCTTGCCAGTCTACTCTAATTACATTGTATTAAAACTGTAGGCTAGACGTGGCGTGTTGACGGTATGATATTATAAGGCACTCAAGTTTTAAAACCAGAGCTGGATGCTGGCAGGAGGTTTTCTGCCTTTTCAGCCCCAGTGATTTTGGATAACTTGTACGTTATAAAAGTAAAGTTTTAAGTTAAAACTGCGGCAAAGCCTGCTAAAGCTAAGCAGAAGCAGAAAAGGGCAGGTCACTCTGTCTTTTTCTTACTTAAAGACCCAATTCTGAGCCTGTTGTTTTTTTTTTTGTCATTCCAGAACGAGTGAGTGGAGCATATGATGAAATCCAGGGCTTTCTAATTTGCCCTGCAATATTCAAGATGTTGCTGTTGACTACAGCCACTTTGTCTAGGAGCCCTGAAAGCATTCAGTTAATATACCTATTACCTGTTGTTCATAGTGAAATAATTATATCGTTAATATAGATATTTAAGGCTGGTGCTTGCACAGGATATTGCTGGATGCTGTCCTGATGAAACCTAGGGATTTAAAAGAGCTTCCAGGATGGCAGCAATATAGCTGATACATCTTTCAAAAAATATTCAGCACTCCTTTGATTTTCCTGCCTCTGTGCTTCATTTTCACATTATCATATCTTTTGTGCCAAGGGTTTGGTTTGGGCGTGGGGATGATGGTTTGATTTAGTAATTCTCATATTTCTATGACATTCAAAATAATACAATCACTCTCATACAATCTGTATCTTCTAAAATTACTTTTAGAATTAATTTCCCAGAATGTCACTGCAGCGATTGTTCTTGGTGGAATGTTCATGGGATATCTCTTACTTTCCTAAATTTCATTCTAGAAAAAACAGGTCTGCTACTGGAGGACAACAAACTAGGCAAGAATGAATTTCTATAGGAATATATAATGAAGTAAGAGGAAAAATGAAGTCAACATAACTCGATGGTGAAAGGTGTTTGTCTATTGAGTGTCTTATATAGTAAAATGGGGAGTCAGTAGTTCATTAGTACTGGACATAATTGCATACAAAATAGTTGGTTCCTGTTACCATGAAAAGCTGTTTAGCATTAAAAAATAGAATGCCACATTTATGAGAATGTAATTATATAGAGCATAATAAATGAAACACATCACAGTTGGATGAGCAGAGATTTTGCAGAACGACTTGTTCAAAATAATTTGGCAAATGGTTCATGCGAGCTGCTTTAGCTCACACACTTACAGACAAGAACTGTCTTCCATATCAGTTGCTTTGATAAGTAATTGTTTGTAATTCATTATGCTAGATAATTTATCATTTCCTACAAATCACATTCTATAGATTCTGCTCCCTGGCATTGCAGAATGGCTGTGCGATCCCACACATTAACAATTAACAGTATTGCAATTTCAGTTTCTGAAAAATATTTGTTTAAAAATGCATATGTCCGCTGTGCACAGAATCTGAATCACTGCTGTCTCAGAATGTCACCTTTGATCCTAGAGAGCAAAATGACTGTCCATACTCTGAAATAGCAGGGATTTTATCACTGCTTGACTAAAAGCAGAAGTGCCATCCAAGTGTGAAGCGGAGCACCTTGGTGAGGTATTAGTTAATTCTGTAATTTTTCAGTCTCAGAGCAGAGAATATAACAGGAAATCCCACCATATTTGAGAAATAAAGGCCTTTATCTACTTGTATTCTGCCATGACTTCATCTGTGATTTCTGCTTTTTGGGAGGTGATTTTGACCAGTATGTAAAATTTATGGGTTCATGACACCTACTTAAGCTGTTTTTTTCTCTATTCCTTGAACCCATGGAAAAGGTAAAAATTAAAACAGAAATTTGAACCATTTCAGATATGGAGATTTTAACAGACTAATCAGTCAGTTTCCCAGGAAGTGGTGTAACTAAGTTTGCAACGTTCTGAAGGGCCAAAACTGCTGCTGGATGACTCAGATCCAAAGCCTGGGAAAATGAAGCTAAGGCACTCAACACTAACTGATCCTCATCCCATGGAAACTGACACAACTAATTTGACCTACAGCTGTGCAGTTGTTCACTGCAGAAGTATCAGATTTATTAACTTTTTAAACTGCTGCCTTGGCTTAAATCTAATGGAAGTTGGATTCCTCTTTGATGACTTCTGTATCCAAAAAGCTTTTATGTTTTGGGGGATTTTACTCTTAATGGATAAAAATAGCTATGAATGTTAGGATGTGTCTTTCATTCAGTAGGAATGCATTTGCAGAAAGTGCCATGATGCAATTTACTCAGCAATAATAAGAAATAAAGAATATTTGTTCAGGCATCATGCTGATGCATCCTCCGTGTGTGTGTGAATCATGCCTCAGATTCTAGGTGGTTTGAATTACCTTACATAATGGCTGATTATGTGTCTCTATTGACCATAGAGAGAACTTTTGGGGATCAGATTCTTAGGCAATTCATTCAATCAGATTCTTAGGCAATGTAGAACAAAACAAACAGGAAATTTACTCCTCTGCTCACAGTGGCATTCCTGGTGGGTAGGGTGGTCATCCTCTGCACCACCAAACTCCTGCTGGATGTCCCAGTGGCTCTGCTACCACAGGTCTGCACAGGCTCCCCTTCTGCAGAAGGAATTGCTCTTCCCACCTATTTGCTGAAGGAAGTGCTGCTGTAAGACTGATTTTCACCCCAGGTGGCATGTGGCAAATAATTAAGATAGTTTTCTACTGTTCGAATATTCCACGTCTGTGTAGGTAAAGGAGAAAGAAATGTCAAACATACACCCTCCATCAGAGAAAATTCAACAGTCATATGATGATGCAATGGGACCACTACAGTGCTAGATGTGTACTTATAAGGGTCTTCTAGAAGCATACTGACATTTTTAGGGCAATGTGGTGAAACAGTGTTATTTTCCTATTTATTTTCATACTATTCTTTTCTTTTTCTTTTTCTTTTTCTTTTTCTTTTTTTTTCTTTTTCTTTTTTTTTTTTTTTTAAATATAAGCATCTGCAAACAAACTGACATAAACACTGAAGTGACAGACAGTCACAAAGCTTTGGAAGAAGAGAAATGTGTGTTGTCTTTTGTTGTCAAATATTCTTCTCTCTGCCCCCCTCCCCCCAATTGTTTGCAATAATTTTTTATTCAAGAAAAGTAGAAACAAGTGCAGAATGTATGCTGTGGAGTAAAGCAGCCTGAAGGCATTTATATAAACCCATCCCCTTACTGTTCATTGCACTGAGAAGAAAAACGGAAAGATGAGATTGCTCAACAAAAGCAAAACAAGAGACAGAAACATAATCTCATCTTTTCTCAGGAAGCAGGCAAATCTCTTGCACTATTCTCTAGTGCTGGAATTAATCAGCTTCTGAATAATACGTTTGGACTGCTTGGTGAGATGATTCTGAGTTAGAAAGTCCCTAAGAAGCCACTCTGCTAGTGGATGAAGGAGAGAAAAGAAGATAATGGGGCACGCTGTACACCAATTCAAGGCTCTGTTTTGGAAAAATTGGCTCTGCCGTGTGAGGCAACCGGTGAGTGGAAATGATTAAAAAAGGAATATTTTAAATTTTTTAGTATTTGTTGGAAAGAGTGTGTCTATCGATTTTCCCTTTTCACTGCAGATTGTTAAGGAGAGGCTGGTTGCAAGTGGTTCTTGTTTTGCCTTTGGTCACCTAATTGTTGAAAACACAAGTAGAGAACAACGTGTTGTTTTAATTCTAAAGTGGCTGAATGCAGCAATGCTCCCCAATTGGCAAATGAGACAGAAATATCATAGAAGTTTTGAAGAGCCACAGCTTATCTTTTAATTAACGTTAGATACTACCAGTGCTGGTAGCAGTGGCAAGGGGGAAAATCAATTTTCTTCACATTATAGGTGCTTATAGGTAATGTAAGAAGGCTTGCATGACTGTGATACTCTAGATACAGGGAATGTATTGTGTATTAAAATCGTATAAACTTCTAAATTTCCTTTCTTATCTGCTCTCCAAACCCTAATTTAACCTTTCAAATACTAATATGCAAAAGAATGTCGCAGCTACTTCAACAGAAGTCAAAATTAAATTGATGAAAATTAGATATGAGATGTCATTCACCTTTACTGTAATTGAAATGATTTTTTAGGATAGAAGGAAGTGAATTTTCTCAAGTGAGAGAACATTTTTGTGGGGGGAAAAAAGGGTCACTTCAATTAATAGTTTCACGCAGATTTCACTTGTCTGTAATGATCTGGTGATTTGCAATGAAGCATGCTGGCTGCTTTGGATAGGATTATTTCAATTAAATAAACACACAACTTTCAGTTTTAGAAATATTTAGCCTCAATAAAATTTTGACTTAGAGAGGAACTTCTCCAAATTATTGAAAGTGATGTTTTTTAATACAACATATGCTTTTGGGGGAAGGATGCTGTTGGTCATATTCTTCTCGATGCCTGAACACTTCTGTATGTTGAATTGGTGTGCATCAAGTGGCTTCTCAGTATCTCCTGTTTTCCTGCATATGGAAAACATTTCTCCTCTTGTTCTGTGTAGTGTTGCCTCATATATTTCTGAAGGACAAAATAATTCATGTAAGTTTTAAGTTTGCCTAAATTTCCTGAATAGAGAAATCACTGAGATGCAGACTTCTCCAAGTCAGGAATTACAAGGGTGATGCAAAGCAAACTTAATTCTGTCTGTTGAGAGGCAGAAACTGCCCTGGGGAACTTGCAAAACCTCCTTGTGTGCTGTTGTGCAAACATTGAGCTGTGAAGGTGCTCCATCTGCAGTTACTGGAGGAGAAATCCAGGTGTATCATCCACCTATGCAGAGGTGGTCAGACCCCTGTGAATCTGAAGAGAGAAGCACCTCCTGAAATATCTGATGTGCTTCAGCTCTGTTTTGTATCATGTAGATCTGTCTGTATGAGACAACTTTCTCCTCATGGTTATTTGTCAGCAGTTAGGGCTGGAAGACAAGTGAGGGCTGTTGAACTAACATAGCGTCATGAGTGCCATGTGGCATTAGTTGATATTACGCAGTGAAGGGTGAAGGGACTGTGACAGATGTAAGAGTTCTGTAAGGAACAGGTCTTTTGACTGAAATTCAGGTTGGCATCAGCACCTTCTGTCAACATGCTTCAAAGGCAGAACAGGTTCTTTTGTACATTTGGACAGGTGGAGTTTGAAATTGCAGTTGTGCCAAAGACACATTCTCATTTCTGTTTTCAGAAACTTTTACTTCAGAACTACAGATTCTAGAAGCGTGGGAGATGCACACTACCAGGCAAATATACTACTTCAGTTTTCCATTGTTGCATTTCTTACCTATCATTTAAATAATGTTTATTACCATCCAAAGTTGTAGCTAGGTGAAGGATGAAATATGATTCCCAAATTCTGATGCCCTAATTGAGGACAACTGGAATTAAAATCAGCTGGATCCTCAATCTCTGTTACCAAAACTCACCATTCCTCCCAGGTGCATCTCCCTAGAATGTCATGAGCTCGCAGGCTCCAGTTCCCCTCAGTGCCTGGGCAAAGCAGCTGTGCAAGGACTGCAATCCTGAAATCTCGCAAATGCTCTTCCTTTGGACCTTCTGTGGGCACTTTTCTTTGTGTTTTTTTCTTCCTTCCAATCTGTTTGGGGGTTTGTGCCCTCTGTGCAGAGGTGTGAACGTGCTCTGTGTATGTGCAATCTGTTCAGAGAGGATATTCCCAAAATCTGAGTCGTGTGGCACATTGGCTTGTGTGCCTTGTCGTTGTGGCCCTGGAAATGGGAGCAGTGGGTGATATCCCATTTGGCCTGTTAGCTAGGTCTCACTTGGTCTGCCCTCCTGGAGATGATGAAGGTGGCTTTTGGAGAGCGTTGACTGCAGGTGACAGAAAGGGTGTAATGGCAGCAGCCAGGGATCCAGGGAAGGACAAGGAGGTACGCCACCAGGAAGGGCTCAGGGGAGCATGAGGAATTGCAGCAAGGTGCAGAATGCTGCTGGCTTCTAATGAGGCTCAGGTATGGGAGAGCTGAAGGTCGCTGTCATCACCTCATCAGAGTCACTGTCTTGACCTGAGGAAAATATTTACAAACACTATAAATTGAAATGAAAACTACTTTTTTGTTCTGAAGTGTTTTTCACAGTTAAAAGGATTTCAAATAGAAGTGTCAGTTGTTGATTTGCTTTAATGATCTTATTTTTCCTTAAGTAGTTGTAGAGAGGATACTTAATATTTTTATTTTAAATTAAAAGACATGAACTTTAATGATTTTTTCCCAAACCTTGTGCTCTATAGACTGATGATGTTTTCATTTCCTTTTTCAGATCCTCTCTCTCACTGAAATACTGTGGCCATGTGTACTTTTCTTGATTCTAGCTGCCATCCGCTTCCAGGAGCCCCCAAAATACAAGGAAAACTGTATGTTTTGTTTCACCTGTGTTCTATTTTGATTGCCTCTGCTTGTAGAAGTATTTAGCAAATGCTAAAATTATTCTAGAAGAGGAGACTTAAATGTAGTGGAGTCAAAGGAAAGAGTCCCACAGTGGGGTTAAATCTTGTCCAACTACAGATGTGAGTAAGCTGTATTTAAGTGGAAAAGAGATACAAAGTTTAAGATTTGATTTGTAAGACAAGTTTTAAACATCAGCTTTGGAGTAAGGGAAATTACTTAGGTTTTAGTTGTATTTATTGCTTTCTATTGAGTAATGGAGTTTAGATGACTGGCTCAGAGGTAGATATTTAGAATTAGACAAGATGAACCTTTTTGTTTTTGTCTTGTCAGACTATAACTTCATTTAGAAATTAATTATTTATGATATTTTAATCTATTCAATTGTTTTATTCTGTTACTCATCAGTGTCAGTAAATGGAGATAAACCAGCTTTAGCTGCATTAAAAATCAGTTTGGTAAATCAATTCTAGACCTGTAGAGTGAAATATCTGGAGAGAATCTAGCCTGCACTATATACATTTCCTTTATGGAGAGATATGGATAATTCCAGAGATATGGAAAAGTGGCTGTTTAGACAGTCTTGATTGATGTATGTTCAGACATTGCTGAATACCAGTTTCTTCATCTTAGGAAAGCCTGAGAGAAAAGAGGAGATGCTACTTTATGAAGAAATCTGTATTCTAATCCAGGTCACATGGTTTTGGGCAGAGAGGCTAGCAAGCACATGATACTGCAATAATGTTACTGCCAGGAAAATCAGCTTTTCAAAGATTGCTCTCAAATGTCATCTGTACCTTGTTGTCACAGTTTGACACAGAGGTTACTCGTTTTCTGTGGTGACTGAGTTTTTCTTAAATGAGACACCTGACATTGATAACTTCATTGCTTGCAGGTGACAAAGAGGCTTTTTGGGACAAGGGAGCACAATGTGATGGTACAGTTTGGAAATGCAATGTCTCTGGTCTTACTTCTGCTGCTGCTTGGTTTTAGGTTACTTAGAAGCTCGTGATTTACCAAGTCGGGGCCTTTATCCTTTCCTGAGGACCCTTTTCTGTAACGTTGGTTCGAGATGCAGGAACACCAGTTATACAACACAGAGACATGGCCGCTTTGGGTAAGTTATGTGAGTTTGACAGAGCTGTCACCATCATGGTTCATTTTCTTCTACAGCAAAGGTTTTTACTGCCCTCGTAGACAGGGAAAACAGGAACACGGTTATTCTGTGCTAAAAGTTTCCTTCAGTGTTCTTATGAATGCAAAAGATGTAAGGCCTTAGTCATACCTGTTTTTTGCTTATGATTTTCTGCTAATTTTTGTTTGCATTTCTTGGGCATTTTATGCTGTTACTGGATACTGAACACTCTGGGGGGGAAATTTTAGAGGTACCTTGTCATATTCTTGCCCTTTCTCTGCTGCCATGTGAGAGCATACTTTTATCCTTCAATAGAAAGTCTTTCATTACATGAGAGGGAAGCTGAGTACCAAAATTATATTATATGGTGATTTAAACTTTGAAGAGTTTAGGAGTATACATGGTGGGAGAAGTGAACCCAGAAAAGCAAAACAAGAATAACTTTCATGTAAGACCCACAAAGAGCCAACAAGGAATAGCAGAAGTTCTATAATAAAAAAGAACTTGGAAGTAGTTATCCATAAGTAGTCCTTGTCACAGGATCCTAGAGTGCAGAATGAAAAAAAGATTGATTTGAATTTGGAATTTTTTCTTTAAGAAATGAAGTAATTTCATCTACTTCAAAAATGTTGTAGAGCATTGAGATACAAAGACACTTATGCAAACTGGCTGAAGGGTATAGTCATAAACAACCTTTCAAAATATATAACAATAAAGTGAAATTAGGGTGAGCTGATCAGAATATATACTTTTATATCTGTATGTTTATTCCTAGAAAATTGATAATATCTACCAAAAGATTGTAGAGGGCTGAGCCAGGTGTGTCAGAGCATCAAATATTTTTGGTTTATTATTGTAGAGGTTTATAGATAGCAATAAATTCAGCATACAACAAGATGGAAACCTTCAGTATCACAGCAATAGGCCATAATACTTATGGATTGATCTAGATGGTCTGCTCCAGTTATTTGTACTTGTAGAGAACTGTTGACTGAACCTAAGACCATGCGAAATAAATCTTGTTTATGGGCAAACGCCTTCTACATAAAGCAAGAATTCGTTAGTAGAATTGAAATCTTAATAATTTAAGCCACTATTAGTCAAGATGTATTATTACACAAAATACTTACAGACAAAAATACCAGTATTAAAATTCTCCTCCTCCTTCTTCTCCCACTACTCCTTCTCCCACTAATACAGTTAGAATTGTTACATGACCACAGAGTTTCTAGTCCTTTGCCTGGGGTTATGCTCATCTTTCCACTGCTGCTCTGGGTCATGTCAGTAGCTGCAGATGGGTGGTGATGTGGTTATTATGGCAAGTCATGATCCACAGTCCTTTACCTGGAGGAATGTGATGTTGATGGCTTCTTTTTCACTCGAGGGTGCACGTGGAGTCACTTATGTTTGCTAGTGTGCTTTTATACTTTGCTTATTTTCCACTGGTCTGTATCTCTGGGATACATTCAAATTTACGTGGTACACCTGAATGTATTTGGTCTCTTTTACAAATGTTATTTTATCTTGATACTTAGAAATTGGTTTTGTCCAGCCATAGGTCTGAATTTTAACTGAGCACTGGTGGCTCGTTTATAGCCATAGGGTCCTCAGTGCCAGCCTGTGCCCCACCTCTTATCATTACAGATATTCCAATACTATACTCCAGTAGAGTTTGTCTGTGTCCCCACCTCTCAAGGCCTCTGCTATTATAGTGGGCCTGTGTTCTGCACTGCTTTGTTAATCATAAATACCTCATTTTGCACTCAATGGTCACTTGCTATTTCTATCTGTATAAAACTGATGGCATTACACCATGACAAGTGAAAATACAGAAAATAGCCCTAGTCACCTGGCTAAGAAAAAAAAGTTAAAACTAACCCAAGTCAAAACCAAAACAAGACAAGTTCAGGCAAAGCAAAGGTGGCAAGCCCCTGTGTCTTTCAAACTCAGTATAAAGCCTGTAGCCTGTTACTTGCAGTAGCAATATTTTACTACTGGGTTATAGAGTTACAGTAACTGTTGGCCTTTTAAAAAATTGTTCCCTATAAGTATAGTTTTTTCTTTACATCACTAGTTCAGATGCCATCTAAATGTGTTAAATCTCTAGAAACTATGAACTGTATTGACTGCTCTGCATGATTATTTACACTGTTTTGACTGAACTACCCAAATTATATTCCAGTTCAAAAGAAAATCAGGAAAGAATTTCCTAGAGGCAGTCTTAGACCTACTTAAGAATCGGTGGCTTTCAATTTTTTAACTGAAAAATAAAATGCATGCATGTATCCATATTTATACACTCAATAGGTTACACTGAGGACCATATAGCCTAGGTAAAGAAAAAGGCTAAAAAGGTAGGATGAAGTTCATTCTGAGGTCAGTCTATTCCACCAGGTCCATCAGTATAAATTAAATCAACCTCAGGGCTGCTCTGACTTATGCTGGCTGCCAACAGCCTTAGGAATATAGACTGTCAGTTTGATCAGTCAAACATAACTGAATCCAGTCTGTTGACTGGAGAGATGGGGTGGCATAGGAACAGTAATGCCAATCATCTTCCCTTTAAGGATTTATATCAAACCATAAGTCTGATGCAGGAACATTTTTTATGTCAATAATACTGTGTTTATTAAGGGTGAATCAGAGATTGTGCATACTTTGCATGAAAACCATTTGTTTCCACAGTGTATACCACTTGGTGCTATCAGTTTGAAGTGTAGTAGTTGTCTTTGGGAGAAAGTAGTTCTATGACTACTGTTGGAACCTCCATGGAATCCATAAACCACCAATACTTGTTTGTCAGTGAGCAGCCCCCACCATGAGGGGGGCTGAGCCCAGGCTGAAGTTATCCTGGTGCAGGCCATGCTGTCCCAGATGTGTCCCTGTCCCTTCAGGCAACAGCCCGTGATAGGGTGAGGAGATGATCCAGGTGGAGCTTACAACCACATTAGCTTTGATTTGCAGCAAGACCTGTCACCTCCTCTGATGCCTCAGAAAGCATCCAGTTTGCAAGAGCTCTGTGGCTTTGCTCCTTGCTCCTCCGTTCAGCCACTGCAAGAGCTGTTGGCTGGCAGCTCACTGATATGATTCCCTAGCCTGATACAGCCAGTGGTATCTCAGAGCAGAGGAACAAAGAAGTATTCAGGGGCTCCCATGGCAGAGGACATTTTTCCCTGCTCTTTCCAGAATGTTCCACTCCCCACCTCATCTTAGTGGAGCACAGCGTAAAATTGAGAGCATGAAAATAAGATAAAAACCACACAGCCCAGGGTCCTATGGCCTTACACCCGCATATTTCCATGCATGTGCATGGAAACATAATGATTTCCCAGTACTCTGGGTTCCATGGCAAATCTTGCAGAACGTGGTGGGATTTGCCCTTGCAGTCTAGGCTCCTAGATCTATGTTAGTTAGACTTCTCAATACCTAAAAGAAAATTAAGCTTTTCTCAGATTTAGAACCACAAAGATCATGAAAGCAAGAGTCTAAAATGTTATTTCTAAGCACATTCGTTTATTTATCTTTATTTAGCTACAAGTAGTAGCAGCCTGAGCAGCCTCCCCAGTAGATGTGGTAGAAGCCCAGGTCTGTCTCTGGCACTTCTGCTGGGTGGGCCATCCATACCCACGGGGTAACTCTGTCTCCTTTCACACCTGACTGGGCTCCTGGGCTCACCCTGCCTTGTTGGGGCTGTCTCTGGAGCCTGTAACACACCCCTGTGTCTGCTGGCTGGCTGGGGTCCTAGGGGACAGTGTTCCTTCCATTGGTGAGGGCATGGAGTCTCCCAGGGTTGCCCCAGCTCCTGGCTTGGCCCCCTCCTGGAGCAGCATTGCTCACTGCCAGCTCCTTTCTTCTTACTGTCCTAAACTGTTTTCTTTATCAACACCTGGGCCTCTGTGGTTCTCCAGTGGAGGAGCATCAGAGAAGCTCATGTACAAGAGCAGGTCTCAATTTCTTAAGGAATTAAGAAAATTAATTAAAGGAAATTAAGGAAGGTCTGAGCATCAGCAACAGTATTTGTGTAAGAATTGCTTAAAGAGTCAGATATTTCTTTAATGAGGCATATCTTCAAATGAGAAATAGTTCTGCAAGAGAGCTTAGGTCTGCAGCAACTTACTAGAACAGTAACTCTGTGTGGTCTTGGACAGCTTTTGGAGTCTTGGGCTGTGCAGCTGGAAAACAGAAACAAGCAATTTTCGTGATCTTGCTTATAGATTGCAAGAGAGTTGGGGAGTAAAGGAAATTTAAACATAGGTTTTCTCCATTTTATTGCCAATTAGGAATACTTTTTTTTTTTTTTTTTGGTTCTTTATATATTTTGGTCCATTGCATTTTAGGAAGGTTATAATTGTATCAACATGGAAGAGAAAGATCTTTCTGTGAGAGACATGCATTATGTTGTTGTCCAGCATGTGTATTGGTATTGATGTCTCCAGGCTGTGCTGATAGGGTGCAGAATGAAAGCCAGCTGGGGCTTTGCAGTTTTAGAGAGAAATTATTAATGTGGTGACAGGGGTGAGGTTGAGACGAGTTTGCTGAGAGGCTTATGAAAATCACCAATCTAAATGGCATTTCACGTCATAGCTGAGTTCTCAGATGAACTCAGAAATGTTCTTATTGTCATCCTGAGTAACTGAGTAAATTGGACAGAATTAATGTTTCTGAGTCGTGGCTTTAGGAAATGACAATTGCTTTTACATGCTCAAAGAGATGCAGAGTCTTTTTGCTCTTTTGCAGCATTTTGTCATGGTCAAAGCTTGCACCAATGTATGTCTTTAGTTTGATTTCTGTTCTCATGAAATTTGTGGAAATGTATAGTTAAGGGAAGAGCTGCCATGGACGATAATGAAATTTTATATATGTACTCCCCAACCCCTTCTTCTAACACCCTAATTCTAATTATGTATGTCCTCTCCTACAAATTAATGTCTTCCTCCTTTTGTCCTTTTTGTTATCTCTGCTTCTCCTCTTTATTGTTCCTAGCAACTGCTGCTAGGAATTTCCTTGGAACGGCTGCTGGACTTCCTTTACACATACACGCACAAGTGAGTTAATGTCGCCTTCTGCTCCAGACAGCACACATTGAAGGCTCTTTGGGAGAGTAGCAGTACAACAATTAAGTACTTTTCTTGGCACACTGTCTGAGAATTTTTTGCCTTGACTGTCTCTGCAGCTGGTTTTGAAGTGTAGTTTCTTATCTTTCTGGCAAGATGGGGACATCTTCCTGCAATTTTGTGTAACCTGCACTGAATTAAGAGATCAGTAGTAACTTGTAGCACTCTTATTAGGAGATGAATGTGGTCCTCTATTACCATGTTGAAAATACATAAAATCCTTTAATCTTAGCACAGATATTAGACAAATAAGACCTCTCTAATAATCTGTTTCATAAAACTGAGCCTGATAACCAATATCATGCCTGTTGCCATTTTCCCTTCTAAAAGAGGCTGTGCTCAGCTCCAAGAATAACCAGAGGAAGGACTGGGGCAATGATGGCAAAAGAAGGTCACAAAAGGCTGCTGGCTGACATGGCTGCTGCCCTTGTAGCTGTATAGCTGTAAAGCTAATAGATCATACAGCTCACAGCCAGCATGTCCAAAAGGCTGCTCTTGTCCTGCTGAGAGGCTTGAGTTTGGGAAAGTGGCGCTTCTGCGGGTTTTTAAAGTTGCACATGTGCCTTCTTTTCTGTAATAGCTGAGCCTTATGCCTGGGATTTACTCCTTTTGCCGTATCCTAAATATCTATACCCCCTAGAGTTTCTCAGCTGCCTCTCCACTTTCACCATCAACTTGCTTTTCCCCTGTAGCTCTTCAGAGCCACCATTCTCCAAGTGCTGCCTGCTTTTTTCTTAAATGTTTCTAGTCTGTCCCATTTCCCCATCTTTCCAGTCCCATTTCCCCTGCCCCATGTACTCTGTGGGACCTCAAAGGGCAGTAGCTTGTATCCCTCTGGGATACAGCCTGGGAACAGTGAAAGGACAGCCCAGCTGAGCGTGCTGTCCATTCAGCCTGTGTAATCTGGTGTGCTTCTGCTATGCATCAAACAGGTGGCTAAAGCACATAAAATTAGATGCCAAGAGGATACTTTCTTGTTGTTTCACTGCTGTTTATCAACCCAAGCTTTGCAGATCCAAGGTGCAGCAAAGTTGGTGATGGGGATAGAGTGGAAGGAATTACGGATTCCTTCTGTCACTGCTATCTGTGTTCCCTGCTGCTGGCAGGGAGGCCAGGCAGCCCTAGCAGCCTCTGGAGACAGCACTGAATCCTGCTGTGTGCTCCTGTGTGAGTAAGGTAGCCTTTTTCCCCAGAGCATTGTTGTTTGCAATGTTTCTAAAACCAGGATGTTTGTAGGTGGGGATACAAGGCTTGGGTCTAGTTTGGAGGGAAAACAACGTGGGTTGAAATACTGCTCTTATGCTCCACTACTCTGAATACTTGTTACTATTTTAAGTGACCTTGTTAGGAGAATTTAGCTGTCAATTTTAAGTTCAGCAAGTATTGGAATAAACCCCAACAAAACCCAACACCACCACTCCCTCCAAACCCCACAAAAAAACCCCAAGACAACCAAAACCTGTGGAAAATCCCATGGAAACTGAGCTAGAGCTTTGGTTATTTTTAAGTTCCGACTGTGGCTGCTGTTATTCTGGTGAAGTACTGGCCTCTTGTTCATGCTAAAAAAGCAGAGTTCTGGGAAGATTTCAGTACGTAGGGAGTGTTTCAGTTCTTTTCCAAACACTAGTGTTCTCAGCTGTCTGAAATTCTGGGCAGTGGGAGTGTTAGTAGTATTGGAATTTATGTGGTAGTTTTCAAAAGCAATAGCTAAAGTACAACTTCTAATCACCCTAAAAGCCACCTTCTGAACAATAGAAACCTGCTTTTTAAAACTCCTTTTAAAAGGGAAAAATATGTGTTGAGGAATTGTTCTGCCTTTAGCCCACAGAAGTTTGAGCATGGTGAAATAGTTTTCCAAAATATTCCTGGCTGTTGGCCAAGTTGAGATCAAAATAAGCTGTTCTGAAAAAAATTAGGAATTTGATTGTCTTAACATTAATTTTTTTTGTGTTCCTTAATCTAAAGTTGCAGACAGTTCTGTGGGTGTCTGAACAAATGAGGATCAGGGAGAGAGGGAAATGAAATGAGAGAATGAGAAAGTGGTGGCTGATAGTTTTCTTTGGTTTGTGAATTGATCTCATTAGGCTTTTATTTCAGTAAGTAAAAACTGTGCTGAAAGCAAGTATTGGCATATAAGCTTGCTGGGAAGGGAATGTAACTCTTCATTATATTTTTGTAAGTGGGATAGGACAAGAGGCATTGGGCAGAAACTGATGCACAGGAAGTTCCACCTGAATGTGAGGAAGAATTTCTTTATTGTGTGGGTGACTGAGCACTGGAACAGATTGCCCAGAGAAGTTGTGGAGTGTCCCTCACTGGAGATATTCACCAACCATCTGGACACAATCCTGTTCCATGTGTTCTGGGATGACCCTGCTTGAGCAGGGAGGCTGGACCAGATGACCCACTGTGATCCCTTCAACCTGACCCATTCTGTGATTCTGTGACAGTTAATTGTGTTTCAAATGCAAAATAGCAATGTTTTTGCTAGACAGGATTTAGCTCTTAAGATCATTTGAATCTCCTATAAGATAAAACAGAATTCAACTGCCTAGTAATGTGCTAAATATAATTATTCCCTTGTTTATGGTGTTTTAGGAGAGTCTAAGTAATTTTGTCCTGTAAAGAGGCATTTAAATGACTCTGACTTTTGCTTTAATTTAAAAGTATCTTTAGAAAGTTGTGCTATTGATATATATCATCAGATAGCAGTGTGATAGAGTTAAGAGATAACATTTACCAGGGGTATGTCTGCAAGCTAAAATCAGGAAAAAGCCAGTACTAAGAATAAAATACTGTTTTTATAGGTTGCTGTATGTATTTGAAAAAACGAACTGTTACCTTAGATGCAATAGGAAAGCTTAAACTTTCTCATCAAAGAACTGTCACCCGGACACATGATAAACCAAGGGAGAAAAGTTGAGTGTGTTCAGAAACATTAAAGACTTTTTTGCATGTGTCTGTCCTTCGCTGCTGCCAGAATTGGATGACTGGCATAGGTGGCCTCACCAATTTTTCATTGCCCTCTTCCCTGAGGTTTTGAGGCTCAGTGCTGCAACTTTCATGCTAAGGAATTGAACTAAATAGAAGTTGTATAAATACATAATTGTTAAAAAAACCCTCAGAATACTGCTGTGAGTATATACACATTTTTCAGCTACCTTATTTCAGTGTGTTACCTCACCTGTCCCTTTTTTTTCTGTCAAAAAATAGTGCAAGCCCCCAAAGTGGTCCAGAGAGAGCCACTGGACCTGATCTAGACTTCATGGAAGAGATAGAAGAACTTGCAAAGGAATTTATTGATACTACAGAGAAAGCCATGGCCCTAGAGAAGCTATGGGAGGAAAACTCAAGGCTCTCAGGTAAGCTGCAGTCTTTCTAAAAATGAATTTCTTTGCCTATCGGGCAGTGATAGCCATCAAACAGAAGAATAGTTTGATCTTGAAAATAAAATCAGGCAACTAAAATTTTAGCTGATCTGAAAAAAGCCGCTTTTGTGGTTACTAACACTATGGCCATCAAAATTACCAGAAAAAAAATTAGCTTTCTGGAACTATTCCCTTGTATTCTTGAGAGTTAAGAAAACACTGAGAAGAAAGCTTAAAAGATAATGATTATAATCAGAGTTACTTGGTCTATCATGCATTCAGAAATAGATTATGAGGATTTAGCTCTCCCTCCCCATGTTCTCCTGCTGTACTGAAGAGAATAGGAATGGAAAGCAAGAGTAGCTCACACCTGGTGACCTTAGGTGACCTTCAGTCTTGCACAGAAAGAGTGAGGCTGGAAACAGCAGGGTCTGAGTCTCCTGTTCCATTTCCACCCACATTGCACAGCCTTGTTTCTGTAGCAGGGGGACATGGAAGACCCCCCACTACCCTGAATTTCTGGCTGAGTTTTCAAGCAGAAAGATTTAGGTGAAATGGTAGTTTTTGCACATGGCTGTCTGGCAGCTAGAACATTCATTTAGTGTTGATAATAGTGTTGACGATTTTGTCTCACTAAAAACTGAACAATATGCAATGTCTTTTAAATTGCTTTTGTGATTACAGTAAAAATATTGGGAAGCAGAGGGAAAAAAAAAGCCCACTGTCTTTGGGCTATTACTTGATTAGTGTGCCGTTACTTTTCTAGAAACATCCTCTCTGCACTGCATGCTATTGCTTATAGTATTGCTTCTTCTAAAGTTAATAATGCTTCTCTTTAAAGGAAAATATTTAATTTTACAGGGCTCCATAACATCACCACTTTTCTTGCTGTAAGTATTTTTAACAGTCTATTTCTAGATTACAGTTCTGGGTTTTGAGGCGTCTTTATAATAATGGTTAGAAATTTGTATCCTGTCAAGGTTAAGCAAAGTATCTTAAAAAAAAAAAAATTGTGTGTTTGAAGGAAAAAAATAATGTCTTGTAAATTTCATAGATGTTCAGTGGCTTCTAGATTACTTAGTTAAACCAGTCTAGGTTGTTAGTAGCTAAAATCCACAACTATTTGAAGGCTATTTATTTATTAAAATAAATTTGAAAGTGTGTCTGCCAGATGTATTTTTTCCATATTTTATTGATTTTTACTGCTTCTTCATGAAACCTAGATTTCCAGTTTATAACTTGAAATTAGACGGCACTTTTATACTAACATTTTTAAAGGGCTCATAAGATCATTGATTGAAAGGAGACATATCAATATGAAATTTCATTTCTGAAATGGAATATAGAATAGAAAGATTGTATTTCTCAACATTAAGAAAATATTTAGTTGACAGTAGCTGATCATTATTAGTAACAGGATTTGTATACACAAGCTTCTTTTTGTATAAACCACGGCCATGTCACCTTAATGCAAAAAAGCCCTAGTGAAACATTAATTTAGAGTAGCAAAGACTGCATAATAAACAGTGTGATAAATCCTGTTTTGCATAGGCATCATATTGTGTAGTCCTGTGAAAGAAGTTGTTTTCTCCCAGGCAGTTCATCTTTAAAGAGCCATTCCTATAAATTATTTTTTGAGACCCCCACAAACCATGCAAGGAGCTGTGAGGCAGGGACGGCATGGCCTGGGCAGTCCCCTGGTCTTTATATCCTAGACTTAGATATTCTTTGCGGGCCTAAAGAGTTTCTTGTGCTTGAGATCTCAAAAGATAATCCTTCCCTTGGGAAAAGGTTACACTTGTGAGCAGAAAGAGATTCCTTAGCTTTTCTTCCAGCTCCATTTTTCTATCAGAGCAGAGAGACATGTCAGAAACAAAGCTTCCATAAGTTCAAAATAGCACCAAAATAATGTGGTATATTACCAAATCTAGAGGTGTGTTTCTACTTTGGAAAAATATTTTGAATGGTTTAAAGTGCAAGAAGCTCAGGGAAATAACAGGCACCTGCTTGCCTTTTTTTTTTTTTTTTCCCCCTTTTCTGTTAATGGAAGTGTTGCATGTAATTTTTATTTTTTTTCCTACATAAAGATGGATTTGAATGAAGCAGAGAAAATTATTTCTAGAGCAGAAAGTCTGTACAAGCAACCATATTTCTGGAACCTTCTGCATTCACTCCCTCATCTTGAACTGAACAGCTTTTATACAGAAGATGAGTTAGCTACCATAACACACTTTCTAAAAGTTATTCAAAAGTAAGTACTTTCACGTTCTTGAAAGTGCTCTGTTTTAAAATTTTATCTGCAATTCTTGTTCTTCTCACTGGCTACTTAATAAAATAAGCATCCTTAACACAGTGTAAAGAGGCTAAAATTTTCTTCTCTTTACCAGATTGTGCTTTTATAAAACTGTGTTAGGAGTTTTCACCCACACTGATTCCTTTATAACTGTGTTTTTCATCTCTGCCAAACTCAACAGAGATGCCCTAGGAGTCTTTGATAAGCAGCGTCACGTTACCAATGCCTGAAATTTCCCCGTCACATAATATGGCTTTGAATTTTGTAATGTATTTTGGGGGTCTTTGAAAGACAGAACATATACATATGAATATAAGAAAATAATAGTTTTGATCCTAATCAGATCCAAATGAATGTAGCACTTGGTCAATATCAGGAAAATTACTCAATTTTGTTTCTTACTCCTCTTGCTATCAGAATAGCTTTAGCTGTTCTCTTGCAAGAAATGAAGCAGTAAGAAAAGAACCCCAGAGGCTGTATTCTGAATCAGGTAAAGGACAGTCGGATTCAGAGTAAGACATAGAATGAAAGCATAGACCAAGACACATATCTACAGGAATTTTCAGTAAAATAAGGTAACTGTTAGGTAAAAGTCAGAAGTGTATTTGCCAGAGTAGGCAGTTTGTTGTAATAGGTTGATAGGTAATTGTCATTGTAGTCAAAGAACATAGTCATAAAGCAAGAGAAGGCCTCTGAACCTGGGTGCCTGTGCAAGACTGACCATGTACCTCACCAGCTTAAGCCCATGGGGAAGCACGGGCCCAAAGACGATGAATGAGAAATTACTGTGCTCTTCTGCTATCCTTTACCATCCCACTGTCTTTTTTTCTAATTAAAAAAAAAACCCAAACCAAAGAAAAACAACAAAAATAGCTCCCCACCCAGATAAGAAGGATATGATGACATAACTCTTTTTCAAACTGGGAAATAAATCTCTCTTACAATATGAGGATTGCATCTATGTTGGTGCTTGATTTTTAAAATTTATTAATTTTTCCCTTGCGCCTGAGTAATTTATAACCTTATTCCAGCTTGTTCTCTGAGCTATTAACATGGAAAACTACATTAGCTGTGCTTGGATCCCCAAAGCAGAATTGTTTTCTGGAAGGTTTGCAAACTCTCAGCATCTGAGTGTTTGTGAGGTAAAACAGGAACCTGATTGTAAGTTTATGGTTATTTTTTTCTTCTTAAGCAGCAGTAAGCACAGACAGCAGTAACCACTGGCTGCTGTTCTGGGTGAAGTTATGAATCTGTTAATACAATCTCAGGAGCAATTTCTCTATCCTGAGCCTATAGCATGGACAGAGTGACAAGGGGACAAAAGTGGAGAGTGCCCATGGTTATGGTGTTTGTCTTCCCATGTAACTGCTAGGAATGCTGAGACCCTGGTTCTGGGAAGTATCTGTCTGTTGATGAAAAGTAGGGAATGAATTCTTCATTTTGTGTTGCTTACATGCACAGCTTTTGCTTCACTTCTTAAACTATTTTCAGGTGGATCCACGGGTCTTTATGCCTTCTTTTTATTTTCTCTGTGTCCCATGGGAAAACGGAGTGAAGGAGCAGCTGTGGAGGTGCTTGGCTGCCAGCTGGGGTCAACCCACAAGTGATTAATAGGAGACTCGGATGTTTACATAAGGGTTCTGGTGTTTTCATTTGTTTGGGGATTTTTTAATACTTCTGTGCCCTTCAGAGACCAAATTTGGCATCATTAATGCAATTTGGCAAGCAAACCACAAAGCCCAATTCTTGTTTCTTGACTAGTTTCATATTACTATACTACATTCTAGAGGCCATATCAAAGGCTGAATTTAGCCAGCAGAAAGTTTCTAAATTTACATCTCCCACTTTGTGGTCTGCACCACGCTTACTGTGTCTCTCACAGGTACTTAACAGAGACTTTTCACATCTGTGTGACTGGCTTTGGGTTTTTGTGGTTGGTTTTGTTGGTTTTTTTTTTTTTCCTTCTTTTTGTGAATGTTGGAAACTGATGATCCCCTCTGGAAAACTGGATTCTTATTTGCATAATAAGAAAGGATTACTCTGTAGGAAAGAACTGGTAAATTTGACATAAATTTTAAGTAGTAAGTTACAGCTACATTAACAGAGAAATTTTTTCACAGCTAAGGTGACTGAGACTTGTAAGAAATTCAATGGATATATTTTTATCAATGCATCCTGTATTGTACTTTGTTTAACTTCTTGTGAGAATAAGTGTTATGTTGCTTTAAAAATATTTTTTCCTGAAAATTGACTGGAAGTAAAATATAACTGTTCTGTGTTGATCCTGCCTTCTTGTGGGGATAACAGAGAATGTTTGTGGTGGTTTTGCTCTTATTTTTCCTCACCTCTTTTTCTCTCTCTCTTTTTTTTTTTTTTTTTTTTTTTTTTTTAAGAGGTCATTGGTCCTCTCAGGAGACATTTCCTAAATGAAAATTGACTGATACTCTAACTGTAAAATCTCAGTTTGTGTTTTGTTCGTTTAGACTCTAATTTGATAAAACATCAGTTTTGCAACAGTAAAAAGTGTTTTATTGTTCAGTTGCTTGGAGGTTGTGTCTTTCCAACAAGTCCTTTCGGGTTTTTTGGGTGTATAGAGATCTTGATTTTTGTTTTCTTTTTAATTTTCAGTACCTTACCATCATTGAAGGATTTAGCTATGATGCCACTGGGCCAAAGTTTCTATGAAGTGGTGAAAATGGCACTGAATTTGACTGCTACATCAGTACAGGATAGGAGCTTAGAAGGTAAAAAATTTGCTTCAGATTTTCTCTGAAGTACCTCACTAGCATGCTGGAAATATATGATAGTAACTGTTGGACCTTCTACTAAGTTTCTGACATCCAGGGACTGAACTACATTGCTGTAGTGCCAGCCCAGTTCTTTACTGATCTGCTTTTTAAATACTAATACTTATAACTAAATTTTATCAGACTCCAGCAACTATCAGATAAACAAAGCACACTGGTCTAATACATAGTGTTTAGAATGGTCTTTCAGTGACGAATTTTGGAGAGAGACTAAATCAATAGAAAGGACAGTTTCTTCCATTTGATAGAAGGAGAGCATTTTGTTTTGGACATGCATGTTAAGCATTATGATTGGTTTACTTCAAGCTTCATTCTTCTGTTCTCATAAATTCTGCTCTCAGCTGAAGGGTTACATTTCTCCATCTGCTGCTTCACTGAGGAAGATGAGTTTGGTTGGAGAAGGTAGGCTGGCCCCAGGAAAACTCCTCAAGAAAAGGTCAGGCGCAAGTTTCGTGGGCAAACTGGAGAACACAATATATAGGTGCAGCTGTCTGCTTGGCATGGAAGTCAGGCCAAGAGTAATACACAGTCTAAGTCCCACTTCACCTGCCAAAATGAAGGCTGATGAGGGACAAAGGTGATGTGCTGGAGCCCTTGCACAGAGAATGAACTTGAACTCACTGGAACTTCTGGTATTCTCCCATTGCTCTCATTCTCAGTAATGATTCACATCCAGTCCATACACATACATCTGTACACTTCAGGAGAGCACCCTGCTGAGTTTGCTGGCAATCATTATGCAAGGGCATCCCATCATCATCATATCAACTGCTGAAATGCCATCAGATTAACTGACTTTACCACTGGTGCAATCACAGGTTTTATCCCAGGTAAATTTGTGTTCAGGTACACATATCCTGCTGTTCCCCAAAAAGCTGGGAACATGTTACTTGGATCTCAACAAGTATGAACCACCAAGAGACAACATGAATAAAAAGAATGAATTACATAAACAAAAGATTTCCTTTCTTTCAGGTTTTCAATACAATCTTTCTTTGGGGAATGTTTTGTGGAATCCGCTTGCTGTGAAAGCAGAACTTGAATCCAGGTTTGGTTTTGATGGCCCTCATGTTGAGAAGCTGCTAAGTTATACAGTGCAATTAACAGAGGTAAATCAGTTGAAACTTTCAGTGTCCTTCTGTTTAATTTTTTTTTTTAAATTTGTACCCTGAAGGGATTTTGCTGTGTTACTGAAGCTTAGATTTGTGAAGCAGCTACAAGGTTGTTAAACAACCTGGCTTCATTCCCATCAAAAGATATTTAGCTTCAGCTGAAATCTCTGCACATGAAGATACTGATAGTTCTAGTTGTGTACACTAATGAATTTATGCTTCTCTGAAGTCACAGCTGTGTATGGTAGAGTCCTGAGTTTATTATCCAATCCTGTAGAGAATTCTGAGGATTGCTTCACTAAGCTTTTAAACCAAATCCTTGATTTGAGTCTGCCAGGATTAGCTTGTCTGGTAGCATTTTTCATCTGATTTGCTGACAAAGAAGGCCTGTCTCTTCTGTGTGTAAATTAAGGCACACCAAGAGTCCTTTCTTCTCAGTTGTGCCATCTTGATATGAATATACTAGATGAGTTGTCTCAGTGGTGCTCAATCAAATATCCTGGTGATGCATCACATTTAGAAGAAAATCTCTTTCTTTAGACAGGGCTTTCTAACCTATTGTCTTGAACAAAGTGGTCTGTTGTGGTCGTCTGGTTTGAACTGCAGAGAACCAGAACCATCTTTTGAATTTCTACTTAAGTCCACAGTTTCTTTAATGTTGGTATTTATGTGAAATCTGTTTGTTCTTTGCAGAGCGGTACAGTTTAGAGTTATATTCCAGAACAGCTCATTGTAAAAATAGCAGATTTAAACAAACAGATAAATTATAAAAAAACCCCTTGACTTTTGAATGGCCTTTTAATGAAATATCATTGATGGCCTGTTTGATCAACTGAACTGAATTCAGCTGCAGGTTGGTAGCTATTGTTGACTGTGGAATCCGAGGCTACTCCCTTGCTAGCTATTTAAGCTAGTGTCTCAATATTTTATGCTCGTGTTAGAACATTGAAGACCATCAAAGACTATGAAATATGTAAGCCTCGATAATGTTTGTTTTGAGCACTTCAATTCTGTATCTAATGCCTCAGTTTTTTTGGTGTCAAAACATCTGCAAAACCTTTTTATAAATTCTCTGGTCAAAATTGAAAGGAGAAAGGATGTAAAGTATCTCAGAAAGGCAATAACAGGATTAAAATGTGTGGAATTATTTCTGTAAGCTTTAATAATATTTATAGGCTTGGGAATATTTAATCTTTCAACACAGAATTTAAAAATTAGCCTGTGAGGAAAAAATTCTGTTCTCTTGGCGACTCTCTTGAAACCCACCAACCTCAATTTGAAACTAGTCTGCTGCATGTAATCACTGGTTGAGATGTGTCATTGTACTGAGTGCTTTTTATATCAGTAATTTTTATACTTGTGAAGTTGTTTCAAGGTAGTTATTCTGCTGTAGGGGTACTGTATCATAGTCAGGTTAGTTCAGCACCAGCCTGCAAATTACTGTACAAGTAGCAACACTACTGTAGCTACAAGGTGAAAATTCCTTGCATAGGCTGGTCTCATCATTCTGCCTGCTGCATGAGCACCTTAGTGGGGCCACTGGTATTTTATACAGCAACCTGCATGTGGAGTACTTTGAAGTATGTGCCCTGGAATATGAGGCTGGATTAAATGGGCTTTGTTGTCACTGAAGAGACCATGTGTTATTCTTATTTTCACTAGGTAAGTAAGTTGATAGGGATGATAACACTCAGCAGCTCTCTTGAAATAATCATCAATTCCTTGTGTCCTTGCCAGATTCCCACAGGAGAGACACTGGAGCAGTTTGTGTGCTCTGCTCTGGCTGTTGTGCCAGAGGATGAAGCAAACAAAGAGAATAATGAAGAGGGCTGTAATTCTGCATGGCATGAAGCCAAACTGTATCTTGTTCATGCTGTCAGCAAGTTCAGACTCTATGCACAGGTAACTTTAATAAATTAATGGATTGAATTCCTAGTTTTTGCATGTAGGTTGTCAGCAGTAACTCGGTTAAAAGATCTAAGTTATCTATAAAATTTTATTTTCATGAACTTTCTTGCTAATAAGATGAAATAATCCTCATAAAGAATCATTACAGTAGAAATATAATCTATCATCATGTGTCCATTTAATCAGGTTTTCTCATTAACGGAGATTCAGATTTGAAATCTAATAGGGGATGTAGTAAAATATGCTGCAATGCTAAGACCTGTCAGAAGAAAGACCCATTTACTGTCCCACCTGAGACTGAATGTTGAGCAAAACTGAAAGGTGACTAGAGGCCTCCACTGATATAGGATACAATTAATTTATTTTTTATTCCCCCCTCACTGTCTCTGGCAATAGTGGCTGAAGCACAATAAAAGTAAACCTCCAGTATGGCATCTTAAAATTCTGATCTGGCAGAATAACTTGGCACGCATTCTCTGTAATGACATATATGTAGTTGCATGGACAAAAGAATAAACCATTCAGATGTTTCCTAGGAAAAACAACTAGCTGCCTTAACAATGGTGTTTGTTTTTATACTGAAATATGGTGTTTTTCTCCATTAAAAAAAAAAATCATGTGTCAAGCTGCTTGCGAGATGCTTGCAATATTATCTAAAGGAAACATGTAGAGCTTCCCTCAAAAACGTAATCTTTGGTAAGGTTTCCCTGCTGTATGATGAAGTATGAAGTAGGAGGTAATAATTTAATGCGATTGCCAAAACTAATGAACTAATTTCTATGTAGGATAATCCAGTAATAATTTCAGCTATGATTTTAAAACTCTTAGCAAGGGTTGATGTTCTTATTATGGGAACCTGAAATACTGTGAGCTGCTGGCCACTGTGAATTTTCTCAGTGAACAAAATATCTCTTAGAGTAAATCTGTCATATTCACTTGGCATTAAAAAGAAAAGTAATGGTGGAGGAAAGGAGAGCAGTCAGTAGGTTTGGCCAGGCCTTGGTATGCTTTTTTCTGGGCTACACAATGGGAGCATAAAGGCTCCTTCACTATCTCTTTGTGTGGTAGGACTCCAAAAATGTTAAGGCTGCTGTCTTCCATCATACTGGCAGTGTAGGCAGAAGTCTGGTAAAGAAAGCCTGAGTAAATGGCTGTAGAAGTCAACTTTTAGGTGGTTTCAGTCTCAGGCCATCTTGTTACCGTTCCTGGGTCTTTGGGCAAGGTCAGCTCCACAGGATGTCAGTTGTCTGTGTGTTGTAGCATGTTACATTGCCAGCCTGTAGGTCAGTCAAAACGGTATTGAAAATCAACCTTTGTCAGGTCTGTCATTTCAGAGTCTAGAGAGGTTGTTAGGGAGAAATTTTGGTATCATTGCTGATTGTGTGGAATTTTTTAAAGACATGCAAATTCTGTGTACTGTCTAAATAAGAAAGCTTTGGTTCTCTAACGAGGTGCTCTGTTTTGCATTCAATCCACTAGATACTTGAGCAATGGCTCAGCAGCAGCACTCTCTCTCAGAATCTCCTTTTGGAACTTAGAAGAATCATGGCTGATGTAATGTCTCAGTTTCTAGAGGACAGGGAAGCCAGTAAACTTTTTTCAGAGATAAATACCCTGATGCAGCAATGGAATGAGAAATCAGATTCTTCAGGAGGATATGTTTCATCTCATGATTGGTAAGTAATACTTATCTTTCTGCAGCTTGTCTTGTAAAATTAGATCAACCTGAATATTAATTTTCACTTTGAATTTAATTGATTTCTGAGTTTTATCTGTTTTGTGATTTTATTTTTTATTCTGTAGTTCAAAACCTTGTATACAGTCAAATAATTGTGCTGATGCTTACACATTCTGGAAAAGAAATTAGGTCTGTGCTTCAGAGTGTAGCTATTTACAGGTTCAGCAGAGGACCTGACTACTACATGATCGGGACTCACAGGAATCAGCAGCTGTGGATGATTGGCATTTTGAACTAGGACTTGAATTCTTTATCTTGTTCTGCAAACAAACTTTAATTACCACAAGTAGTTGGTGTGACTCAGTAATACTTCTCATGTATAACAAGTCCAGTGCATGTGAAATATTTGGAATTTTTATTGTAGAAGTCAAAGTCAGTTGTGCAGGAGATCTTGTAACAAAAGCCTACAGCAACAGCTACAGCCTATGGAAAACAGAATTTTAAACACAGAATTAGTTGTACATGTGTAGTTTGCAATCTCATCTAGGGCACTCTGACTCTATGATTTCTTTTGATGTTTTTGAATTTTTCTTCCAGTTTCAAGTTCTCTCTTTGGTTTATTACTTAATGCAAATGTAAACAGTATATATGAAGATGTGGCTGTAAGTCCTGTATTTTTAAGAATGATATGTTTTATCAAGCTGTTCAAATCTTCCTGATCTGGAAGGTTCTAAAGTTGTATACAAGGGGAGTTAATGTTTGTCAGAGTTGGCAGAGCCTCAAGGAAGGTCTGTGGCAGAGCACAGGAACTGATACTTCCCTCTTTCTGACTGCACACTGGATGACCTGCATTGCTTCCGGGAGTTCCAATATTGTCCTCAGTTTCACATTGCTTGTAATTACTTGTTCATATCAAATGCTGTAATCGGAGGAGATATGAATCGTGTTACACAAATCAACATCTGGGGATAAATCTGAAAGATACAATGCATTACCTACTGGTAAGAGAGAGATTGCAGTCAAGTTGTTCAACAATTTAGTAGTGTGTTTTGAAATTTGGTTCTTATTTATAAAAGGAAACTGCTGTGCTGCTGCAGTTGTGAGATACTACAAACTATTTTTTTAGCAGTTTTACCTTTTTGTTTGCAGTACACAATTTTTTTTGTGTTCTGCCTCTGTTGATTGCAGAGTCTGGAGAGAAAGAAAATATATTAAAGGAGAAGATATTTCCAGCTTGAGGCCTTTGCATTCAAAGGCTCTTTTATCCATGCACCTCCTCTTGACCAATCTTGCAGAGCTAGTAATTGTTTTTTTCTTTTGATAAATAGTATTGACGCAATAGAAACATCAGTTGGTGCTTTCCAATTTTCACTATGAGTTCATGTTTTTGTAGATATTGAAAACAGTGTTCAGCTATCAGGCAGTCAATTGGAATGTTTTAGCTTTCAATAATTATGAGAAAACAAAAAATTTTTTAGAATTCGTAGAAAATCAGAGGTTTTGATCAATTTTATGGTTACATTCCTGTCTGTAAAATAATTGGTCTGTGGAACATAAAAGCTTTGTTCTTTTCAGGAGCTGAAAATGTGATGTACTCAAAGGTGTTTGACTCTTTCTGGCTTACAAACTTGATTATAAGTACTGATAAATGCACAATTCTTTAACTTTGCTGTCTACATTCAGGTTTTGATTTGAATGAGGTTGTGACTTTCCAGTGGGGTTTTTTCACATTTTTTGAAAATCAAAGCAATTATCAATTTGTGCTAATTCAGATTTTGTGGTAATTAATTTGTGTCTGCTATTAAATTATATTTGGAATTTCCTTGAATTAAGTAAATAAACCTAGATTACAAAATTTTATAATATATATTTAACAAATTCTTGTCTGCCTGCTAGGTAACTAACAAGAAAAAAACTTATGATTAATTTTTCAGGATTTTGGCATCTTTCAAAGAGTTTTTGAAGACAGAAGAAAATGTAAGCATTTCTGGTGAAAAGAAAATGGATCATCTTTTTCATCTTGTAGAAGTCATAGAAGAAATTATAATGTTTGATTTCTCAGTTTCTTCAAACAAGTCCCTAATTGAAAATGCCTTGAATAATGCAATTACATGGATAAAAAATTTTGCTGAGGGGGAGGAATCTGCCACCAATTTCTCACTTGCAGTTTCTGAACTCCATAATGAGCTACAAAAAAATTTCCAGCCTCTTCTGAGATTCTGGACAAAAAAGAAGACAGAACTTTTCTGGCATATAGTGGAAATTTTATTCCATGAACTTGATTCTAGGCTTTCTCACTTGAGTCAAATAGAAGAGGAAGAGGTAATTGACATCTTATCTAGAATTTTATCTTCTATTACAGAAAATAAAATCTATAATAGAAGTATGGTGTTGCTCAAAAATACCCTGACTGATTGGCCAGAGTTAAATATTACTGCTTTGAACCATTTAAAACATTTAAGTGGACACTTCCAAAGAAATCTCTATGAAGTTGGATCATTGTCTGGTGATCGTGTCAATGGGTCTTTTAGCACAATTCCTGGAGTGAGTAATACCTCCTCTTTATTTCTCTCAAATGCAACTTTTATGTATAAGGTACAAGAATTAGGAGGAATTGTGCACGATTTCCTCAGAAATATCCAAAAATTAAACAGTACTAGTGTGGCCTCACTTGTTCCAAAAATTTTCTCTCTATACCAGAATGATGATCTGGTTTTAAATATTAAGAGCAATAGCACACTGTTATTAAATATTAAGAGCAATAACACACTGTTAAAACTTCTTTATGAGACTTCAAAAAGTATGTCATCTTTTCAAGTATGGCATGATGTGCAAAATAAGGAACTAATTTTTGATTTTCTGTTTGAAACTTTCGATCTTCTCTGGAACCTCACCAGTAAATCTCTCTGTGAAAAGTTACTATTAATTTACAACTACACAGAGTTTCAGGCACAGTTTCTTGCACAGAATGGAAAAAAAGAGATACAAGTTGTCTATGACACTCTGAGCAGCCTTAAAACTTTGTTTATAGATGAAGAGCTCCAAACAGCTGTCTTATGTTATTTGGAAGAGTTTCTTGATCTGTCTCCAGAATGCCTGGTAAATAATGGGTGCACTGATTTTTATCTAGCAAACGTGACTTCTGTAGAACATTCAGCAGAGGTTTATAACTTACTTCTGCTTCCACTGGACAGTGTCCTGTCTAACATAACAAACTGGGGAGATAAGGTAAGTGTGCCTTCTGCTTTGCACTGCACTTTTACATGGCTTCAAACATGGACAGAGATTTTTGAAGAAGCATCGAAAATCTTAAATTTGAATTCAACCTGTTTCATCTATCTAAGAAATGATTTGGCATATCTCTCGGAAAGCCTTTTAAATGCAACTCATGATGAACTGTGCAATAATACAGCTATGGCTATTGTTGAAGCTACAAGAGCAGCAATGAAGGTATTAAAAGCTGTATTTCAAGAACATGGCAATTTAAATGACTTCAAAGATTTTGAGGCTTTCCTTGCTAATCTTCAAAGTGTAATTAACAATGCGTTTGATGTCACAAACTTGCTGAAAGGTAGCAGTTTAGAAAGTGTTTTAGAGACAATGAGAGTTGTGATAACTGAATTGCAGAAATCTATACTGAAGATTGTTAATGAAGAGTTTTTGAATTCTTGGCTTGATGCTTTCATCTCAGGAGGATCTGAGGGAGAAGATGAGGGTGCTGGTGTATTTTCCGTTGCAAATTCCATTTCTACTATTCTCAAGCTCTCCCAAAAGGAATTTGAAATTATTCTCACTGACATAAATGCCACATCTGCTTTTTTAAAAAGTGTACCTCAAGACAAATATATGGTTTGTATCAGCATTTTCCAGAATCTTACCAAACTAATTTTGGACAATACTCTAAAAGACATAAGATACTTGCAAACAAATTTTTCATCTCATCTTAACTCCTTTCTAAACTTTCATAATATGATGGATGAAGCAGAGGACTGTAACACATGGATACATGGATTAAGTAATCACACTGAAAAATACAAATCACCTTCCCACCTTGAAAGTGCAAAACATATTTTATTTCTTCTGCAGTCTCTGGGAAATGCTGAGACAGATGCTAAGCTAATGGATGTGATGGATTTTGTTAATTTGGTTTTTAATTTGACACTCCCTGAATGTTTCCTAGGTGGTTATGATGTGATTTGTGTAAATGTATATTTCAATATCATAGCAAAAACTTTAAAATTTATTCTCCCTGAATTTTATGTAAAAGATGACATTATTGTTCTTGAATCTATTTTTAAACTTTTAAATAATTCTGGAGAGCAAATACAAACGGTTATCAGTGATTTAGTTGGGAGCTCATTGCATGTGTCAAACAAGACCCATTTTAGTCAGTCAATCCACGGTTTTAACAGGACTTCAAGAATGCTCCTTAATCCTTTTCACCACATTCATCTTTTATCAGTGGAACTTCTGTCAGAAATTCAAAGTCTTCTGAAAAACAAAACTTCTGCAGTCCAGGAAAACAGCTCCTCTCATTTGGACGATGAGATTGAACCTTTTTTGCATGGGAAAAATATCAGTTTGCTTATGGAGTTCTTTCAATATATGGTTAGGAAACTTGACTCAAACTTGCAGAGTGAACACAAAACATTTCCTCAGAAACTGATAGAAACAGTAGGTCTGAATATTGAACTGGTAAGGAAAGCACTTGAGGTTTTCAAGACTCCTACTTTTACTGTCTTTCCACTAAGAGACAAAAAGGAGTTTCTAAAGCATATGGTTGCCTTGGTGGAAAACGTGAGAAACATGGATGTTGAGTTTTTGATAAGTAGATTCAAACAGGTCCAGGAGAACCTAGAAAATTTCTTTAAAAATATCAAACCTTTTTCTTTTGAGAACTCTGAGTTAGGTACTTTAACAGACTGGTGGGATGCATTTGAGAATGTTTCGTGTTATTGGAACCTGACTGGTGTATGGCAAATAACACAGCTTTTTAAACAAGATGAGCTCTACAATATAAAAGATGTGTTCAACCTCCTCTTTGATGTCATCAGTCTTACAGAAAGATTGGCTCATGGAAACATTACAGAAGCACTAACTGAAATATATGCTTTCGTACTGACTCAGGAAGAAAAAATGTCAATGTTTACTGATGAGGAGTTCTCTAACCAAGTAGAAGGTCTTCTAACATTACTGGAGATATTGGAAGACATCTCTGATGAACCTGGAGAGGCCTCTGTTTGTTTTTCTGCAGCATTCTGTTGGGCTCTCACAACAGCAACGCCTCAGAGCGATCCCACTGTTATACCTTGTGACTTTGTGCATAGCAATTCTACTCATCATTACACTGCAGTCATTGAAGTCATTAAGGAGCTTAAACTCATCACTCTGGACAGTTTGGCTTGCTCTATGGAGGACTTTCAGATGAATATCACTCGCAATCTGACTTGCTTTTTTCGTCAGATCAAAGAATGGAACTCTATTCTTTTGAAATTTTCTGAGCTCCATCATATAAATAACTCAATTCTCAAAGAGCTGCTAGATTTTTGGAATGAGCTATCCCTTTATGCTGTGCCACTGCAGGTGAATAATACACATACAATCAATTGTTCCTCCACACCAAAGAGCCAAATGGCTTTACAAATTGTAGAAACACTGAGCAGCATTTCAGTGTCAGAAATGGAGATGGCCAAAAGTCTTTTTGAACGGCTGGATGATCTTCGTGGTGGCCTAAGTTGGAACAGGCAGTCAACAACATCACTTAAGAGTGTTCTTACTAATGTTAAGAATGTGACCAGTGAAGTTTCTAGACTCCTGAATACCGAAGGTGTCCTTTCTTTTCTTTCTGTAATTCAGCCTTTAATGACACTGTCATCTGTTGGAAACCAGACACACTCAATGCTTAGGACAATATCAGCTTTAAGTGGGAACATCAATATATCTGACAACTTTGACAACTTCTGGTTTCCTGTAGTTACAAGCATAGAAAATTTATTGGTGAATTTTAGTGTTAGACACCTACTTGTGGTGATAGATCAAGAGTATCAATTACTAAAGTTTGCTACTGGACAGTCCTCTTCAATGGTTCCTAATATTTTACTAGAGCAGTTTAAGATATCATCTGTAGATTCTATATTAAGAAATTTTGAAGATATACAAGACATTGTGAAGAGCATTCTATGCGAGTGTAACAACAAATATTATTCTAAAATAATGCATTCTCTAATTCTCCTTATGACTAATGAAAGTTCATCACATGACCTACTTCTGGCTGTCAAAGATATTATTGACTTTCTGGAGTTATTCCAAAACAAATCTAAGAAGGACTACACTGGTATGTTGTTTGGTGACAGTCACCGGAGCAGAGAGAAATTGAATAATACTCACGCTGCTATTTCAGTTTTGCTAAACAGCCTCCTTCATATAATTGCTGATCTTGATGTTGTAGAAGAAGCTTTGCACACAAACAGTACTGAGCTTCATATGGCTGACTTCATTGATTCATTTTTTTATAATGCACCATATAGAGAAACCTCTACTCAGTCCCAAAACAGAACTCTGGAGATCATGCAAGAGATTTTGCAAGTAATATTTCAGTCTACTGCAGAACATGACAGTAATAAAATAAAACTCTTACTAATGAATTTGCCTAAGGATGTAATGGCAGAAATGAGGTGAGTGTTTTCCATGTACTCATTTTGGAAAGTGTGCTGACAATGACAGAAGGGCTCTCTGTTTACGAACAGCTCAATCAAAACTTTTATTAAGTTAATTACTGTTTCGTTTCAGATTTTTTCCAACTTATGTTGTTCTGACCAGCCATATTTGGTATCAGAATACATTGTATGGACCAGATTATTGATGTGTTTAGGCACATATATCAATACTTGAATTGGTTTCTTTGGAACTATTACGGAAACAATTATTTGAAGATACTTGTGTTTTAAAATCATTGCAGGTCTGAATAATGAACCCCCACTAATTGGTGGACAACAGTCATTTTTGCCTGTGCAGCTAAATGTTAAGGAGTGCTTGGGACTAATTCTTTGTGGCATGTGTGGGGTTTGTTTTTTCTATATCCAAATATAGCTATACAAAATTTCTTTAACTTAAATTTGTTGATGTCTTATGTTATGGTTATTGTGTTAACTTGTTCAGGTTAACAAATGCAGTTTCTGAAGGAATCTTGAGCCCAAAATAATTTTTGCCTGATTACTCAGATTAGATGTAATCCAGGAGCAGAGGAAACTGCTTCAGGAAAATATTTGCTGATGGTTTACTTAATAAAACAGCTGCTAGACTGGAGTTGCTGTCTTTAAACAATATTGAATGAGCCCACAAGCTGGTTGCTCCAAACAGCTCCAGGGTATCTTGCTGGTGGAGCTACTGGTCCTACTGACATAAACCAGCTGAGGAATGGCCTTGTGAAGTTCATGCTCTGATGTGGTATTTTGACCTTTGTAATTAATTTTATGCAAATACATGAAACCATTGTCCATCAGGATCAAGTATTAAACTAATCTGTTGAAAAATATCAAAAGGAAATACTAGAAAAGTGGTTTGTTTTCCCTCCATGCTGATTATCAGAGATACGGGGTATTCTGCTCTTTGCCATTAAGTCAGCATGTTCTGTGGGCTCTCAGTATTTTTGAAACTATAATGATTTTGCTTATTTTGTGAAGGTACTTTCTAGCACTCCAAGGGTATTTTTTTAGCATGGAAGTATTATACTCTGATTTTGAAATAGTTCAAACAAATGTAATAACTGTTAAAATTAAAATCCTTGTGTGGTTCATTGAAGACTGCATTTGTGCATTGTCACTTCTTGAAATTTTCCTGTGGTACCCTTGTAATGAAAATAATATTTTCTTATTGATGTTTCTACAGACCATTTAAAATCTGCAAGATTCTTCAGGAGCATTTATACCCCGATAGTGTCGTACTATTGCAGAAATTGCAATTTACCATTTTGAATATTCTCAGAATTTTCTCAGGTTGGTTACCACAGCAGTGACTCTGAGTCACCATATGTGTTAGTGCTGTTAAGTTAAGGCTTTACTGTAAGCAAACCTTTGTTTGCTTTGTACATTACCTTATTGTACAAATAAGGTAATTTGGGTGATGCCAAGCAAGGCACGCATACTTGAAGCCTGGAAATTAAATCAACAGAGGCACAGGGAAAAATCTGATGCAGGTCATAAAAAGGGATGATTTCTTTCTGGAGTGTTCATGTTGATTTAAAATCCCAGTGAAAGCAGATCTTGCTGCTCCTCTTCACCTAGTGAGCTGGATCAAGTCACAGGGTTTTTTTTAATGAGATAGACTTGCCACAGGGCAGCGTGTAGCTGACAGTAAGGAAAAATGGGGCAAGTATTTAAAGGAAGTAGCATCTCCCACTCCTGGCTGTGTCAAGACAGTGAATTGGCTGCCTGTAGCTGAAAAACTTCACCTCCAAAAAATTGTTCAAATTTTAATGTTTTACTTTGTTTTTTTTCTTATGTATATGCTCCCAAGATGTGCACTTTAAGAAAGGCTCTATGTTGACCTGAGTATAATTTCATATTATGTTTTCTTTGGAAAACAAAAGCCACTGCTTTTCAAACCTTGTATTTTAGCCAACTATGCCCAGATTTGTTTGCAAAGAGCAATTAGGAGGCATTAACCTGCCATTCTAGAGCAAGACATGAGATCTGTGGTGTCTTATGCCAAATTAATTTCCAAAAAGCATGTAAGATGTGACTACAACCCAATTCTGACCATCTTCTCCACTCTCCTGTGATGGATGTAGTTCCAAAGAGTAAAACAGTAGTGATGTTGAGTTAGAATAAGCGCTACTGAAATTGTGTAGCCAGGTACCTGGCTTCTGTCCTTGACCTCTAAAGAACAGTCTACTTATTGAGAGAACTGAGATTAGGGAACTAAATTTTTGTCGTTCTCATTTCAATACTCTGGTTGTGGGAATGTTTTGTAATGTTTAATTTGTTACAGAAAACATTATGAAACCTAATGAGAAAAGATGAAAACGCTTGATTTGGTTTGATTTGATGAATTGTACTGTATTACTTCTATGAGCAAGATGAAGGTTTTGTTGTTTTAGAAGCAGTGCTTAATGTTTATTATTTTTCCTACTTGACTTAAGAACCAAACGTAAGGAAAAAAAAAACATGGTTGAAAAAATTACCTTGATACTGAATGAGAATTCAGCAGTCAAGTCAAGCTCATTCACTACTATTCCATGTACAAACCCACTACAGAGAGCAGAAAGGAGTTTTTTTCCAAGGGTATGGTGGTTGCAATCTTGGGTAGAAACTGCCATCATGGATGACCAGGGGGATAATACTATCACCCTATATGGGTTCATTATCCCAATATATGGAAAATGCTTATGTAATGCTGTTTCCCTCCCCTTGTAGTTTGGGTTTGAAAGTTACTGCTCACTGGAGGGTTGTTAACACCCTGGTGTTTCTACAGGAAAATAGCATCAGGGAGCCTGCCTGAGGAAAAGGTAGATGTGGTTAATATACTCTGCTTCTCAAAGTTATGCTTCTTGCTCATGAAGAGCAAATATGAAATTTTCTTCTCTGGTTCTGTAGCAGGTATGGATGTTCTTATTATTTATCAGGACAGTGTAATGGAGAAGAGTAACTGAAATTGGATCAAACCAGCCTTTCTTGTCATCTGAAATGATACATAAATTTAGGTAGAACTATTTCTCAGTGCCTTAACGGATCAGACTTTCCTTGCTTTTAAAAATTTTTCTTTCCCTTATTAGTTGGCTCACTTTTAATTTGATTCCAAATTATTTTTTTTTAATCTGATTAAATCTGGACATTTTCTCTTACAGAAGAACCCGTTGTCTTTAGCAACATTTTCTGTGGCATTACAAAGTGTAAAGAGGGATTAATGAGTCACTTGCTTCTCGCTGTCTTTGAAGGGATTGCTGTGGTTCAAGATCATTATCAGGTCTGAATGATTCCCTCACCTACAAGTGCACTTTGCAACATGCATTAAACTTTGGAAACTAAAGGAAGTTTCCTCTTTTTTCCCACTGTCTGAATGACAAGTCTCCACAGTGGCTATACAAAGCTTAGGTTTATATAGGTATAGCTCTGATGATTTTGATAGAGATACCCAGAAGAAATTCCTTAAATAAATATTGGTGGGCTTAACAAGCTGTAAGTATGACTTAGAACTATTAGAAGTCCTGTAACCTGCATAACTGGATTGTCAATCAATATCAAACACCAGCCCATTTTTAATTTCTTTAAATTTTGTCATACTGTTAATTTAATGAGTTATGGTACATTTATACTTTTAAATCTTCACAGGAACATTTGTGAAATTAAACTAGATACAAATAAACTTCTTGGCCAGAATAATTCCAGCTAAAATAGCAGTCATGATTACCAGTTAGGTTCAGGCTATTTTCCTATAACATGAAATTGCCAGCAGGTGAGAGTAGTATTTGGCATATAGAGACACATCGAGTTGGAAGCAGGCCTTTGGATAGGACACGTGTGCACACAGACAAAATACTTAAGTCATGCTTTTTAGTATCGAATTTGCTTTCTCTTTATTAAATAACTCTGCTGCTTTGTCTACCTGGACATTTTTCTGATATGAACAGCAATGTGTGAAAGTAAACAGATGACAAGTGGCATCACTCATATCTCAAAGCAGACTTTTGCAGACCAAATGCATTTCTGTAGTCACCACCCTTCTATGACCTACTTACGCAAATATTATAAAAGCCTCATAAAATCAAAAATGTAAATATTTAGGAGAAAATATAAAAGTGCATACTATACAGAGCATTGTGCATGAAAAACTTTGGATATGAGGATCCAGATATTTTGCTTTGTTGAATGGAAACTGATGTTGTTCAAAGCAATTTTTTTGGAAAAAGATAAAAATTGTCAGCCTAAAATAAAATAAAAAGAAAAGAAAAACTCATTTCATTTCAAAAGGAATTAAAAACGCTGGCATTTGTGTTAGTGGATGAATCTCCTTGACAGACAGTTCAAATTACCAGTCTGATTGTTTCCAAAACTCAAATATTTGAAAATTCCTTGATTCTTGAAAACTTTTCATCCAGTTTCAATTAATCATACAATAAGTAAGAGAGTATTACCTTACCCGTATTCTCATTTGAAAATATGAATCATCTAGTTGCCAGGAGCTGCTACTTCAAGGTACTTCATGCTACTTCATGAATTTACTAACCATGTGATTACTGTGTTTTGCAGAATGTTGGAAGATATTGGCCTGCTTTCAACAAGGGGGATTGTGAGAGCATGGCATATATAAACCAAAAACTTTCCAATACTTTGGAGAGCTTCGTGGGAGCCTTGCAGAATACCAGCAGTGACAGCTGTGAATGCCAGCTAATGTTGGGGAACATCCAGAGACGACTGAAAATGTAAACCCTTTTACATTTTGGTATCCCAAATGGTTCTTCATCGTTAGGGATGTTATTCTGTGCATATGTCTGTGTTCTAAATTAAGTAATTACAGGAGAAATACTGTCTTTTTAAGCTTTGTTCATTTAACTGAAAACTGAGTGGATAAAATGTATAAATTAGTTAAGTACTTTAGAAAAACTCAGAATATTTCTAAATGCCCTTAAATTATTTTACTGAGCACTTGCAACAGATCTTGCTGCTCTACCAGCTGAATGCTTTGGATCACAACTAAGAAAATTTTCAATTTCCTGTGACTTCAGTTAGGTCAAAATTTTGATATCTAAATTTTTTATTTATAGTTCTTTTGATGTGTCTTTTCCTCTCAATAGCTGAATATCTTTTTGCAAAATATTAAGCATTCAGATCAGTTCAGCAGTTCAAAGAGGCAGAAACACAGTATGCTGTCTGTAAACTGATGGGATTGAACTCCAAATAATTTCTGATAGTTGCTATTTACTTGAGGAAAACCATTAGATTTTAAATAAAGCTTCTACTACAGAGTAGTTAAAATTTGCAATCAGGTAGAAGTAGACATTGTTATAATTTTTGCTATACTGGTTTAACTGTTGGATTGTTTTCACAATGGGCTTGAATGGTGTTGGTGAATTGCAGTAATAATACAGAAGAACTTGAGCCTAGATGCTACTCCTAAGGACAGTGCGCTCATGTCCAGTTTTGAAGAGAACATCATATCTGATATGTGCATACTCTTTATTACTTAAATTATAATTAGATAGACTATTTTCATCCTGAACTGCAGTGATTTGTATCCCTAGGTTTAAAAAAGTGTGTTCAGTAAGAAACATGGAAGTGAGATACCGCTAGACCTGTCTTTCTTCGTAAGCTACTGTTTGCTAGAGCCCTTAGCCAATATGGGAATCTCTATATCTCTACATATATATATATTTATGTAGAGATGTACATGTATATCTCTACATATGCAGTCTCATTTAGGCATGAAATATGATGACAACTGCACCATATAAATACAGCATGAGAAGGTCTGCAGAAGTGCTGACTGTATGCAGTGTGTGCACAGAGCGTAATGGGACCCTATTGTCTCATTTAGTGTCTGTTTTACTATTCGTGTTAGTCTTTATACATCGAAATGCCAATGACTTAGTTCTGATAACTTGTGAAACTAAGGTTATCATTCCAGGGTGACTGAAAATTTGGAGCTACAATTGTCAGAAAATCCAGCGGCAGCTTTCCTCAGCAATTTTCATCTTGTGAATGGTGGGTTCCAGTTTTCTTCACTTTTCCTATAAATCACTGTTGTGTAATTTTGTAGAACACTAACTGTTTCTTTGTGCTTTTAATTTCAAAGGGACACTGTTTATGGAGTGTCTTTACTGACTTAAGGCAATATTGTCCCCCTCACAGTGAACTGAATGAAAATGATACAATGTGTAGGAAATTAAATTAATCAAACTGGTGCTGTTGGTACTATTTTCCTTCTCTTCCAGATATGAAAGTCAAAGATTTTGTGCAGAATATTACTCAGTTGAGGCTGGACATTGGTTCTTCTGTCAATATTTCTGAAGAAACTGTCAATACCCTCTTGGAAGCCAGTGTCTCTCATTCAGAGGTAAAAGATCAAAAAGAGGTGTCAAATTAATGGGTCAGCCTATAGCATGATGTGCCAGCTGAAGCAAAACAAACCATGTTGCTTGTATGGAATCTTTTTTTTCATTTATCACTTCCATGTGAAATACTTTGTGAGTTTTAGGACTTTAAAATAATAATGTGATGCATTGAGAGATCAAATTACATTAGCACTATTCCTTTGGTCTAAATGGCACTGCTTCATTACTTTCAGCAGTGTTTTACCCTCTTGTGCTGACACAGAATTGGGGCTTTGCTGTCTTGGTATTGTAGAAAAGATAAGGGTTTCTGGAGATATCATTTTGTACATTACCACCTCTGCTCATTGTGGTGTGGAGTTGTCTTACGTATATTTTTTAAAATTCCTTTGTGTGTTCCTCATTGTTCTTGCATTATCTTACCACTGTGTTACTTTAATTTCACTTTGAGTTGTTGACTCTTGAGTAGTTTAAGTTTTCTGAGTGAAAGGCTGTATGTTACCATTGCTGTTTCTGTGATCCCGGTGATCAGTCAAAATCGTGAGAAATGCCACCTGACAAACAGGTTGTCTCTGTGGTGCCGGTGTGACTTTTTGCTGAGGGTACATTTGGTGTGAACCGATCAGCTCAGCCAAGCAGCCACTGGGTGTCAGTGACGCTCCACTTGCAGAAACCGCTGCAAGATCTGTTCGTGAAAAGTGCAGCATTAAAAAGGCAGTTCCGACCATCATAACTACTTATAGATGATTTGTTCTTCTGCTTCTGTGGCAGCGTGATTGCCTTTATTGTTAGCTTGTTATTGTGATACCACTAAATGGTAATGAGAGAAGTCATCTGAAAGCAATTCAGTTAAATGGGAATCAGTGCACCTTTGATCCTTTGGAATAACAATGCTAATTGGCTGAATTGTCAAATTACTTTCCATCCTTACTTTTTGCCAGTCGTATGTAGAGCTTAGATATTTACACACGTCTCACATTTGAATAACGATACAGAATTGTTTGTTTGCTTGGTTCTTAAGTCCTCCCCCAGTCCAACTGGAGCATTAGAAAGCCTGTGTCTCTTACTGATTATAAAAGCTGCACAACTACTTTTTAGAGCTATATTTTAGGCATGCCCATTATGTTTATTGTCTATACAGCCACTTTCTGATAACCCTAATGGTAGCTATAGGCCCATTGTAGCCCTGTATTTCTGTGATTATATACAACTACTGTGATTGTCTATGGAACGATAAGAATAAGCCTGGGAATTTTTTGTGCTTATTGTACTTACCCATAACTTCTGCCACGATGTTATGTGCTGGCCATGCTCATTGCCATGTGATGAAGTGATTTGAAATTGCTTAAAACCTGTAACTGGAAGACTATAAGCATTCATTTACTGAATGTAGGAGTTTGAGTTAGCTCTGGTACTCGGAAAGCTGCAAGGAAGGTTCAGAGGAACTTAGGGGATGAAACACAGAATGGGTTAAAACTGCACTGAAATGGTGATAGTCGTGTGAGGCACAAGGAAATAAATTTCAAATTGTATCACAGTTAAATTTCCTCCCCAGCAAGAACTCCAAATCAGTACCATCTTACTCTGCTTGCAGAATTATGTTCATATTCTGTTCCTTGAATGCACAGAAAAAAAGTGAATATTTAAATATATAGGAAATCTTTTAGAATCACAAAGGCAAAATTCTGTTCCGGAATAAAAATCAAAAAGTCAAATTATGAAGCTGGAAAATAAAATGCTCAGAGGTATTAAAGTGTTCAATTGCATATCCTGACTATCTTGCAGATCCTGTCCCTGATTGGGTACTGTTACCAGCAAGAGATGCATTCAGTGGGGGCAGTAGAGGCAGGTTCTGTCCTAAGCAGTACAATGGAGCCCTGTATCTTGGCTCCCACAAAAACTTGTAATTTTTCTGGACTTGTTGAGAATGGGTAGCTAAGAACTCCTGAGATACCTGGACTTCAAGCACTTGCCATTATCCAAGATGGTTTTATTATAGTCTCACCCAAGGTCTGTTTAGGCATTTGTCCCTTCATCTGCTATTAAATAACACTTTAAAGCAGTGTTTAATTGAGAAATGTGAGCTGGCTCAGAGTGTATGTTGTGCCATATAGGCAACCCCAAGTGTTCAATTTGTGTGTCCTTTGAAAGAAGGGAGGACTACGTTGTTTGATTGTTTTAGTGATTCATGTGCCTAGATTTTGATCTTCAGGTGTTTCTGCAGCAGAGGTGCATATCTGCTAGAAGGAGTATACTCAGCATTGTAAATATGCCTGCTTATGGTTTGAATGCTCAAGAATGAAAGATTGATCTGCGAAAAATGAAAGCAAATCCTTATAAGAAATACACTTCATCTTTTTATATGCACATGGAGTATAAAGCAAGAACATACCAATCTGATATAAAGCTGTATGGTTTATTATTTCAGGTCTGTTGGTGCCTGCAAATTGTCATGTTACTGTGACACAAATTTTCACCTTACTGACTATAAAAAAAGGTGATGCATTTCAGGGAGAAAAATTTTTAATACACATACATTGTGGTAGGTTCTTTACAGTGCCTTTGTGGTAGCTTTAACTGGAAGATGTGATGAAGAAGTACTCAGCCTGCTGCTAAAGCTGCCTGAAAACAGTAGAACTTCTCTGGTAGTGGAAGAATTATGTTCTTTACCAGCACTGGACTTGTATACCATGTTCGTATTGATTATACAAAATTTGAACGTACGTCACATCATTTACAAGGTAAGATGTTTTCTTTTGAAGGTAGTATGAAACATACAGATAGATAGATTAATAATTCTATTATTTCTTCACATGTTCTTTCTCCATGAGAGCAACCAGTGGACATATGGCATTTTTTGTCTTCATTTAACTCCTCAAAATATAACGGTTGAAGAATGGGGCTGATACATGCTACTACATTCCATTTCTTGCTTCCTCATGAAAATTATCACTGAGGAGTTAATTATGAAAGCTTTACAGAAAACACAGGAGGTCGAAGACATAGTTTTACTAATCTTTAGCAGAGTTTGCAGTTCATGCAATTAGTCACTTCATTATTTGTAAGAATGGAAGACTGATCTGACAACATTTGAACTAAAACCAGCATAGGAGATCACATCACAAGAATGACAAAGCTGTTTTCTAGGAAGAATTTGCCCTGTGGATGCAAAAGTCTGTAGCACAGCTGTATTATCTGTACAGCTGTAGATAATCTGGGATCTAGTATGAGTATTCAGTGAGATAATGGTTTTATCTGTAAGAGCAGAATTATTGAATGGGATAGTTAGAAGACATTTATTTCAGTTCTTTTGGGGTAATTGATTGACAGAAGATAAAATGTAAGCATGAATAGCTGAAATATAGTTATGACATTGTGAGAAAGAATAATTTGTTCTGAAGCCAGAAGTGTCTGGTTGTATTCTGGATGCTGCATGCTCAGTTAAGCAGGTTAGACATAGAATTGTAAAAAAAAGACAATTTCCCAGAATAGGTAAAGATACCAGAGGGAAAAGATTTTTACTTCCTGAATTTTCTGCAAACCTAGAAGGAAAAAAAAAATAGAAGAAAATAAACCAGTGCTTATTCTGATGAGTACTTCTACAGAACACTTTAGAAACCTGATCAAGTCAATTTTTGTTTGTTTTTTTTGGTTTGGTGGTTTGTTGGGGTGTGGTTTTTTGTTTTTTTTTTTTTTTTTTTTTTTCTTTGTGAAAGCAGGTGAAGGCTGAGAAGAAAATCAAGCACAGACATTATAGTAGGAAGACAGAGGTAGATAAAGTAAAGATAATGAGAGGAAGAAATGAAACTATGTAATGAGATTATAGTGGTTTTATTATTTTGCATAGACAGATAACAATGAATCAGTTTGTATTATTGTATAATCTAACTAATCCACAAAAGCAAAGGGAACAGAGAGAAAATCCATAATGACGAATTTGCATGGTGGAAATAGCAAACAGCCAATTGAACTCAGGTCAAGTAGGTAACAAAATGCACACAATTATTTAGAGTGTGAAAAAATTCAAAGGCAGGAAGAGTGTGGCAGGAAAGTTAGTTACTTTAGGAGTCCTATTAAGCAATAAAAGTGGTTTCTATATTTAATTTAACTTACAAATTACTTTTAAAATATGAAATTTTTGCACTGAACATCTTTAAACTGGTGAAGAAAAAGTTTCCATTTACACTGAATTCCAAGGGGATAGAATGTTGCAGATCTTATTAGCATCTTGGGTTGGAGAGCTCTCTTCAGTTTGGCAGGTGTAAACATGTTCTCTGAATATTAATTCATGATTTGTCATAAGCCAGTTGTAACATTACATTACAGAGAACTTCTCTTCAGCTTAATCTGAGAGCAACTGGGGAGTTATATCAAAAGGAGTTTTGTTTAACATGGTTTGTAGGAACATTATATAATCAGTTTTTGGAAAAAGATGAATAATTTTGAGTGTCTGATTGAAAGGTTAGCATTTGCTTCTAACTGGAATTTACTGTTGTGATTTTTTCCTTCTTTTCCAAGTTTCAGATACCACGTGAGATAGGCAATGTATTAAATATGCTACTGGATGTGGTTTCTAGCATCAGTTCACTTCTCAGTAAAGCCCACCATGTCATGGAAAAGCTTCCAGTGTTCCTCCAAGGAATTCAAAATTTTGGTGTGCTCGACATCTCCACATTGCAACAGGTATGCGTAGGATATCAATAGGCAAAATTAATTCCCGTTCTGAGGTGATTAGGTAGGGATATGTGCTTAATAAGGAGGCACACTAATAGAAATGATTTCCTAGAAAGTTGGGAACTTAGAGAAGAGTCCATAAACCCTAGGAAGATTCATTTGGTCTCTTTCAAGCAGTCTAGTAATTCTGAGACTACTGATGTGTTGTTTCTGTCATCTCTTTTTTTCGTTAATTTATGAGACCATAGTCTAAGTTACTTCAATATTTGTCAACTGACTAACATTGATTTGGAGACAGGTAGCCAGTGCTAGCTTTTCTGCTAACAGTGTTTGCATGTTTTTTTTTTTTATGAGCAGGCTATTATTTTGTTTACAAGAAACAGCTTTGCTTTTTTTAAAGGATATGATTTCAAGACAGCATATGCAGTTCTTGTATCTACCATGTGTTTCTGTTCATGTCACCTAAAGGGTTTGTGTGGTAGTTCTGCTTGACATTCAAAAAAAAGTGGCACGAGGTGTGAGTGAGGGTATCTCTTTTGTCCCTGCCTTTAAGGGCAGTTGCTGTATGCACATCTACGCAGCTAGAACAGTGGTGGATCTAGTGTTAAATGAATCATCAGAAAGATTTCTGTTCCTAAGCAGGTTCCAATTCCATAGGAAGACCTGCTGAGCCCCATGGCATTACCTTCTGGGTTTACTGTCCTTTGTGGAAACTTGAGGATTGAATCTGGTTTAAAATTGCAAACCTCTAAAAGATCCTGCAATGGTAAACGGTGCAATCTGGTTTATTGCTGGAGTATGGAGTAAACACTGTCATAAGTACTATTTGCCTTAGTGATACCTTTTCCAAGATCTTCTAATCTGTATGACAGAGACATGTTAAAAAATGCTGTTGTGGTGCATCCATCAGTTTTGGTTTTGAGCCTCTCTTTTTGGGGTAGATCTTTGGCTGCTGCAATGAACGGTGCCTTTCATCAGATTCTTGTATCTTTTCTGCTTTCCTTAAACTAGTTCTGCTTGTGCCAGACTTTCCTTCCAGCAAACGAAATATTCTTTTTGGACTGAAGTCTCCAAGTTCCTTATTTGATAGAAGAACCCCTCAAAAGGTGTTCTTAAAAAAAAAAAAAAGTTTGCAAAGGAATGAATGGAACAGCAGAGGGCCATCTGCTCACAGTTTTAGCTTTGCTCCATGGCCACCCCTATTATCCTGTTAAGACACCATAGATTTAACCTTGGAACTTATGTTCTTTTTTAGTTCTAACCTTTTTTTGACACAATCTTTATTTTCTAATGTTTTTCTAAATCCTTTTTTCTTGTGAAATTGCTGGTTTTTTTTTTTTGGTTTTTTTTTTTTTTTTTGGTTAGTCCCCTAATAATTTGTAGAGGATTAAAATAATCAGTGCCTATTTCTTTTGTTAATAAATTACATTTTTGATTCCAGGGGCTCTTCTGTCTCTGTAACTTTTTTTAAAATTTTGAAGACTAGTAAAAATGTGTCCCTTTTTTTTATGTTTAACTCTATTTTTTGTACTTTCCAGTAATAGTTTTAGTTATTGATTATTTTTTGCTTCTTTTCTATGGTGGCCAAACTTGTGCTATTGAATAAGTGCTCCATTAAAGTGCAGATATTGCTTATACACCTCTCTCCCTGAATGTTTTCTTCTATTTCCAAAAGAGTCCTTCCTTCTGCATTTTCATTTTCATGATAACCAAGAGCAAAGTAGTTCGGTGACATAAAAAGATTGTCAGATAAAGAACGTAAATGTTTTTAAGGTAAAATATATGGACCTTCATCAGAAAGACATATTGTCAATTTTGAAGTTGATAAAAAAAAATAATTACGTCTATAATGAAAGAAGTAATAAAGTTATTGTCAACTATGCACATGGATTTCTGTCTAAAAGGAAAAATGAAAAGGAAGAAATAATTTTAATATATCTGTAAAATGTGAAGCTGAATTGAAAATCTACACATATTGTAATAAAAGATGATGTAAATACTCAGTATCTATCCATCAGCAGTAATTGGAATATGGTGCAACATTCTACTGTTAAAAACACTGAAAGAATGGATAACTCCCTGAGGAAAAACACTGCTGATTTCAATCATGACTTTTGCCTGTTTTTTGCTGTTTGAAATTATTCACTTAATGTTTTCATACCTAATTTTTTGGATGTTTGTCACTCATCAGTAGATAAGCTGCAGGGGACTTCCTGAGCTGCCGAATGCTGTTAATTGTGAGTGGTGGCCTCACTCTGTAATCCTTCCGCTAACTTGAACAAATTCTTTGTTGAACCTATCATTGAAGAACAGCCTGTTGAGGTTATAAATGTACAAAATTCTGACTTAGGTTTATTTGTGGCTACTATGTTTATTCTTGTATCAAAAATGTTCCGCAGCATTTTTAACTTCTCTGCCTTGCCCATAGGTTTGCAGAAGGCCAATCCTCTGTTTTGATAGACTGAATAGACTTCCTTTAGTATTTGTTTTTTGCCTTAGTTTTTTCTTTTATAACAGGCTCTCAGTTGCCTAAGACAGCCTAGCATCGTTTTTGCATGCTGGGTTAAGGCTAATCCCAAATGTTTGGAAGAAGAAATGTGTACAGTCTTTGAGGGGAATTACGACTGATAACTCTTGTAGCCTGCTCATCCTTGTCTATACCTACTAAAATGACTTTCCTAAACTTGCGTTCAGCTTTTGCATACCCTGCACATATTTTTGTCTCTTACATGATCAAGGATGAGTGATGTACTCAGGTGACCTCCATTTTATAGCAATATCTCATGATTTCAATTCATAAATAATGTTTTGTACTGGTTATCTTTCTATTCAATTTGCTTTGAATTAGGTAATTGGTTTCTTGCCATGTTGCATTCTGATCTTCTTTTCTCCTGCAATGCCTTCTGGTATTAAATGATAGGCAAATTTAGGCAATTTGCTTCTTTCAGGGCTCACAGGAATAACACTAATAACTTCTCTGTAATCCAGTGTTTTCTTTCCTGTTAACAGGCTCCCTGCAATATCTTCTTAATGCCATTTTTTACCCACCACTACTAATCAGCAATTGGATTAATGCTGATTAATATTTTCCAGAGCAAGAACATTAATTGGTTGCTAGAATTCACCTAAATTTGAGACAGCATGTGTCTTTTTTGGGGAGAAAGGAATTGTCCTCCCATGTAAATATGTTTTGTTGTTCAGGAATGATAATTTGAGAATGCATTAAATTCTACTTCTCAAATATTTTTTGTCTTTAATGTTCTCCACTTTAAAATTTACTGTATATCTTGCCCTAATAAACATCAGAACGAGATATCCATTATTTCCTGGATCATTATACTACTCCTTCCTGAGTATGTATGACTTTTCTACTTTTCAGATAGTGCCATCTAAATTTGAAAAGGCTTCTGAAAAACTGTTTAATCAAATCAGCAATTTTACTATTATCCGCCTGATTCTGTCAATTTCAGGACAAAAAAGTCTTTTTTCTGTTTATGTTTTTTCCCAGAATTACGAATACCTATTTCTCTGAATTTATTTCCTTTAGCCCTTTGGTTTCATCAAATTTTGTATTATCTTTAACTTCCTTGTAGTTTTCCAGGAAAATTACATTATTTTTTCTCCATCTTTCTGTCTCTCTAATGTAATGATTCTGAATGTATTTTAGTTTTATGTGCAAGCTGTAGCCCAGTACGACTTTTAAGTTTCTTTTTTTGGGTAGCTAGTATTTCTATTCCACATGAATTTGGTTTTATCCATAGTATTTTTTTAGGCATACAGCTGTTCAGTTAGATCAGAAGTTCCTATGCTATGAGGTTTTTTGCCTCCATTTAAAAATCCAGTTCCAGATAACCTTTTAATCTTCCATACCAGCCTTCCTCTTCCATGAATTTGCTACAGTGACTTGCTTGACTGATTACTTTGTAGGAGGTTGGTTGTTTGGATTCATCAGTCTTGATTACAGCCCTACTTTACATAGTTTAAACTAGACCAACTGGATCAAAGATAACTTTTTCTTTTTGTGACATCCATCCTATATATTTCTCATACTTTATCAAAGCCAAATTTTAAGAAACATATCTTTTGGAGTCAGTGGATATTTAGTTGAAAGACAGTAAGTAGATTCAGCCTGTTAGTGGCAGTTTACCACATAAATATTCATTACTTGAATTTCAAGTTATTTTGATTGGAACTGGAATTAATTAGCAAGTTTATGCTCTTTGACTGAAATAAGCCTCATTTATCCCTCTGGTGCAAATATTCACTAATAAAGATTCATAACCAATTTCATACAGCATTGTGCATAAATAAAGTTTATTTCTCCAGTGAAGTCCATGCCAGCAGATTCATTCAAGGGCTGTGGATGTCTGTATTATGAAATATGGGTATTATTTATTTACTATGCTCTGTGCTGAAACTGTATGCAAAAAGTAAGATTTTGGGAGCAGCTAACACTGAGATTTAAACGACACTTTCTAATATTCCTCCAGGATTACTAAAGAAGCACCTGGCACTTCAGTAAATGCATTGATCAGGATAAACTGTTTCTAACAGCGCAATTTCTAAACTGTCTGTGATTATGTCTTTATGTAAAGTGCTGTACTACTTTGAAAATTGACTCTTCTGTTTAAAAATTCCAATGATAAAATGCTAATTTTTTTCAGTGCCGAATGTGTGTGTTTGACACATCACAGTGCTTTTTCTGTTTGCCAGTTGTGGAGTCTTCAGATGATGTCTGATAGTCTAGTTACGCATTTCTTGACAAGCATCTGCGACAGTAATGAGTATCAGGCGAGCCAGTGCACTCTTCAGTTGTACCACAGCAGCACGATGCCTTGCAGTTGTGCCCTCTTAGAGCTGTGCACCTGTACAGCCTTCCGTGAGATATCACTCACAATTGAGCACATTATTTGGAAAGTGGAGCTGCACAGAGGATGGGACTATTGCTGTTCTTCTTTATTTTTGGATGTGGTGAATGATGGTGCTTAAGACATAAAAGCAGGCAGATTGCTCTCTCTCCTCATTAGAAGTATGCTAGTCATGAACAAATGGCAATAATAAATGCTGGCATGACTCAAGATGTGCAAAAACTGTAAGCACATCTAACAAGTTAAAATATGTACTTGAAAAATAGGCTTTTAGGGCATGTGCATCTGAATGTTTTTTTTCTTATTAACAACTGTCTTCACTGCAAACGTTCATAACAAAATTGTTTTGGTTGTTTCTTCTGCCTTTGTGATACAGGAATAATCTATCAGAAGAGCACATTTTGTGAACACTGGCATTAGAATCAGGGTATCTGTAGTCCAGTTGTCTTGATATTTTCATTCCTTTTCTGCCTAACTGCTACACAGTATTTTTCAAGTTTCAGTGTAGTACATTGTGCTACCTTCTTGCGTTGAGTATCCTGACAATTAATATAACATTACCTTTCCCCATACTAGTGGTGATCAGAAGAATAGAAATGAGCACAGCAGGCCCTGGTCCTCATATGCTGTTTCAACAGCCTAATCTTGTCAATCTCCTTAGATGTCAATATTGACAGAACACCAGGGCTGCTCCTTGAAGCTACTTAAAGCAACCTTGATTAATCTGTATTTTTGTTCGTTTGTTCTAGTTTTTGCAAGGTGGGCAGTTCAGAAGTTCAGCTGTTGGATCCCTGGAGTCTGTAATCAGGGCAGTGTGTAAAGAAGAATCTTCATTCTTCAGCAATGCAAACCTGTTCATAGACATGCCCAGAATCATGGGACTTTTGGAAGACAATATGGCAAAATATGGCATTCCTGAAGACTCAAGTAAGAAAAAACATCAATCACAAGTTGCAGTATGCATTCAGAGTTAAGAGAAATTTTTCCCACTTAAATGGAAATGTTTATATAGCCACTGACATCTCAGCTGATACTGACTCAGTTGACTTCAGCACAAAATGTTGATCAATAAGTGTTTAGTGACTGTGAGATAATTGTGGGTAAGACAGAAGTGATTCTGTTTTTTTCTATCTTTGCAAATAATAAATAAGTGTATTCCTTTCTTTGAGACATTTTTATTACCAGTTTTACAGCACTTGGTATTAAAAACATATTTTTGAGATACCAGATTGAGAATATATTGCTGCTTACCTTTCTTCTGTGAACACAAAACTGTGGTATTATTAAGCAGTAAAATATGCAAACCTTCTGGATAGAATGAGTTTTTTAATGGTTGATATTCCTATTCTGTTTGTCAAGTGCTCAGAAAAATCCCTTAGCTCTCATAGAGTTTCACCTTTGCTCCCTTTCCTCAATACACATTTGACTTACCCTGATTAATTTTAATAAATGTTAATAACCTTGTTAGTGCCTCAGGCCTTGTGCAAGAGAAGAATACAGTGATAGAGTGTCACTAGGGATGCCTCCGTCATCTATTGGTTTCTACAGCCCAAAATTACTCCTGGCTTGGCTGGGACCCTTGGGAGAGAGCCAGAGCTCTGCTTTGGCCTTCTCACTTACATGTGTGGGATGTAATGGTAAGCAGGCAGCTCTGCTTTTCTTTCCTGCTGGAAGAATGAAGTCAGCTGGATGGCTGATTAGACAGATTGTTTGGAACTTAGTCTCTTTAAAAACTGTTTAGGCCAGAAGCTCTGTTTCTTGATCTTTTTTTCAAGTTGTCATAACTCTGGTGTGCCATGAGACCTTTTACCATAGGACTCTGAAATATTTAAGGCATCAGTTAGTTCCAACATTCCCATGAGTGAACGAAAATTAAAAAAAAAAAAAATGAGGCCAAAGAAACTTGATTCATACCCCTACACAGTGATTAACTTGTATGTATTTTGCATATACCAAACACTTCCTAGTGACTTTCTGAAGATCACAGCAAACTCAGATTAAGCAGGTCTTTTTTGTGCTTAGCCTATTGAGATTTCTGACCAGCCAACTTGTAGCCTCTTTATTCTTTGCTATTTTTTAGCAATGATTGTGTTTAGTAATGATTGTTTCATACAAGAAAGTAAAAATTTGGGCAAAGAACTGGCCTTAATGAAACATTTCTGACACATCTTTCTTTCTTTCAGGAGTTTAAATGTTTTTGGCCTAGTTTTCCATTATGTAAAAAGATTTGTCCTCCTTGAGGAGTTAATGACATTATTTAATATTTCTTCAGAGCACTAGAAATGGGATATTTCGAAACCACTTGTAATAAATAATAAAACTATCCAAAATACGAGTTGGGCATAAAAATTTAAATGTTTCTTATAGGAAACTCATTGCCTTTACATAAGTACAAATGCAGTGGGATAGCTTTGAAACTATTCCTTAGATCCTAGTTCTGAAGGATATACACCCTAATGTATTAATAGCGCCATGTGATGTAGGAATATGGGTTTTTATTAAAGAATTGAAAAGACAATTGATTAGATTTTTCAAATCAAGAACTGTCACGACAATTTTTTGCCAGTCTTTTTGGTAGGTTCTTATAACATTATACAAAAAGAAAAGTCAATATTTGTGAAGGATTTTTACTTCTTTCTTATATAGGAATCCAAAGCTGAAGAACAATGGAGGGTGTGGAAGGAGGTTTTTTTTTTCTTTTAAGGTGACTCTTCCCTCTGAATTCAGTTTTGTGGGCAGAGGTTTCATATATGTCCTTCTGCTCTAAAAGGCACTAATATAACTTTTAGGATAGATGGGATTCACAGGCTGCTTTTCAGAAATGCAAGGAGCTCTTTGGAGTCTGATTTTTTTTTTTCCTGTTCAGTGTTTAGAGTTCTGCATCCTCAGCACTATCATAGACTGTGGTTAAACAATTTCTATAGGGGCCTGTACTGATTGCTTAGTGGCAGCTGGATGGTGTTGTTACCAAAATACTGGTAACAGTATTTGGCATGGTGCTGTGGTAGACTCTAAAATAAGACTCAAGCATTCCTTTGAATTAAAAAAATCCAATCTCACCTGTGTTGTCCACCTTAAATTCGAGCCTGTCTTTGTTTTTGCAGCTCCTTTTTGCTTGAAGCTTTATCAGGAGATTTTGCAGGCTCCTAATGGGGCTTTGCTATGGACTTTCCTGAAGCCTTTATTACATGGGAGGATACTGTACAACTCAAACATCAACATGATTGACCTGGTGATGGAGAAGGTGAATATCAAAAAACCCCACTATTTCTGTGTATTGATTTTGTCTTTGTACTTGGTTTTAAAGCTCTACTTCTTCCAGGGTAGGCAGAAGCAATTGGATAATTGCCTTTCAGAAAAATAGATCCAACCTGCCCCCTGAGGTCTCACCTGTTTCCCACTTTAAACTTAATGCTTCTCTTAACTTTCATCCTACTTGTTACAGTGGTTCCAACTCAGTGTGAAAAGCAGAATTTTGCTCAAAGTCCTTTAAACCATGAATAGAAAGATTACAAAGAACATGTTAGCAAAAGCATCACAGGAATCATACTAAATCAAGGTGTAGGGTGCGTGTATTCTAGGCAAGATTTGCCTTCAACATTTTCTTATGATGGGAACTATAACGGGGCATCAGAGAGACCTGTGGGAAGGGATGCCCCAGGGAAAAAAAGCCTGTTCTTAGGGAGTCACTGAGCTGAATTAAGAAAAAAAAAAAAAAGGAAGAAATCTACAGTTCATCCTTCCTGATTGTTTCTAACACCAGTGGCTGAGTGATGAGTTGTTACTGAGGTGCTATATGTGTGGATGCTGACAATGGTATCCAAGAGTTTTACTGTCTCTGCAGTTCTGCCATGGTTGGAGTTCTGTCTTGAGTGTGGTTATTGACAGAGACATGTTTCTTCATGCCTAGCTTAGAGACACTTTTGTAAGAGAAGGGTTTATGACTTGTTTTAGATTTCTCTGCAAGTTTTGCATTGATCTTCTAAATATATGGCTTTTACCCTGCAATATTAATTATTGCAAGAATGACAGTTTGGATTAATTTAAAATCTGGAAAAAAAAAAAAAATTGCTGCTTGTAGGTGGTACACAAAAAGACCGTAGTAACTTTAAATGTGATGGTAACTATATTCTGTGTAAATTGAAAAATTTTGTGATATTCTGATTTGTGTTCTAAAAGTATTAGAAAACTAAGCCAAAACCCCCATTCTAGATAGCAGATACTAGATAACTGCATAGTTTCTGTTCTGAATTGGAAAAAAATATTGAGTGCTTTCATATTTTGCAGTTAAATAACTTAATTTGAGGAACAGATTATCACTCTGGAGTACAGTATAATTAATTTAAAATTTTTAATCAGTAAAAATGAATCTGCCCTTGATGTTTATAGATGGAAATTCTATAAAGAACGAGTTGTAAGAAATTATAAACATTACATATCTTTTTGAAATTATATTCTATGTTGCAATGACATTCAGAATATAGCACTTAAAACATTTCCACATTATTTTGCCAATTAATATGCCAAACCTCGATTCTTAAAAGCTTCTGTAAGAACTATGAATATCTTCACATACAGTATGTTCCCCCATAGATCTTTTAGTGAAATCTGTACTGAATAATACAGTTTAGAAAGAAATTGGCTTGTGGGTTGTTTTTTTGGGTTTGTTGGTTTGTTGATTGGGTTTTTTGGGGGGGCGGGGTGGGGTTTAATGCTCTGGAGCAATACAAAGATCCTGGCTGAAGCTCTCATTCTCATTTTATATTCTCAGACTCACAAAAGTTCTACCAGCTTATTCAGAAATCTGTGTAAATACACTCTTGCCCCTCTTCCCGGTCCTGGAAATCTAACAAGCAGTTATGGATGGCTATCTGTTTATGTGTAAATACAAAAGTAGTGGGAAATTTTCTTCTTTGGTTTTATTACAAAAATCTCCCAGCTGTTCCTTGAACAGAAACAAAGTTTAAATGAAAGATACTGTCCCCAGCATCTTAAATGTAGCTGCTAAACCCCAACCCTGTAGCCTTTACAAGCCTGATCTCTTACTGAATTTGGAACAGTTCTAGTTTCCTTTAGGCTATGTGGCCACATGTCATCTATTTACTAGAAGAAAAAAGTAACAGATTACAGCTTTGAAGAATACTGATGTTTGTATACTCTGTCACATTCTCTAAGTTTCCCACGTGGACTATTAAATTTGAGACTGTGTAATTGACCATTCTTCAATAAATTGTGAGGTTGCTGGGTTTGAGTTTCAGAGAAGGCAGTGATTCTACTGTGTGGAGTAATGGTGATAGTCACAGAAACAGGCTGTGGCGATGACTGAGGGTAAAACAGTTCAGTGCCATGTGGCATCCAGGAGTTCAAAGGCCACATGTGATGTCTTTGATCTTTGCTTTCACAACTAAACTTTTTTTGCCACTGATGAACTGATCTTATGGAAATATTTCTTATTTCAGAAGATTCTCAGAGTTGATCTTATATTCAGCAATCATGTTAGAAGAACCTTCTTCTATTTCCAAAAACTTTGGGGTCAGGCTTGCCAGGACTTTACTGCTATAGTTTGTCCACTTGCTTTTTGGGTTATATGAATTCCTAGTATTTACTGTGCCTGTGGTGAGTTCTGCATCAACCACTTCTTTCTCATGTGCTTGTTCTTCCACTTCAGATTGTGGCACCTTCTATTTTAATATTTTGTGGTTTTGTCTCCCAGCTGTAATTATTTATATTCTCTATTTACTACTACTCTTTATTTTAATTTATTATTAGTATAAAAATTTTTAAAACTTACTTAGATTTCAGAATTATTAGTCTGCAATCCTCTAGTTCCCCTAGCATCTTTATAAATATCTTTGCATTTGTTATTTTCCACTTCTCTCATAACAAGGGAATTTTAATCAGGAGGTTACACTACAGTGAGTAGTTCGGCTATTTAATCCTCAAGTGCTTTTGAAATTCTTCACTGGACATTATCTTTTCCTGGAAATTACTTACTGTTCATTTTGTTAAGTTGTATAACTTTATTTTTTACTGCTGCTTCAATTAGAGACAGATTCTCCAAAGTGTTCTGCATGTGTAAGCCTTCTGACTCAGAAACTTCCCAAACGCCTACTGTCATGAATGAAAAAGCAAAAACACTTTTAAACTAACTCCTCCTTTTGGTTTTTTTTTTTTTGCCTAAGGTTTTGGGGTTTTTTTCTTATTTGGATGTAACCCTCCTTCGAAAGGAAGTTTTCTAGTGGCTTCCTGCTTTGTAGTGTGTTCATATATATATATATATATATATATAGTCTTCCTCAGACCTTTTTTGATAGGCAGTAGGTATTTGTTCAGTTTCCTCTATGCTGCCTTAGACTCTGTACCTCCTGCACACAACTTAACCACTTTGCTGCTTTTAATTTCTTTCAAATAAGTGTTTGCATTATAGAAAGTTCATCTTTTCAAAAAATCCATGCTGCTGCAGTAATTTGTTTAACTTTTGTTATAAGGATGTTGAATGCAAGCACTTTATAGTTACTGTAGCTCTTTGAAAGCAATTTCAGCACAAAAATTATTCCTTTGTGCAGTTCAGAATCAAGTCAAGAAGCACTAAGATCTACTGAGCCCAGATCTTACAAGCTGCTTGCTATAATAGTTTCTAGCGGCATCTGAAATTTTGATCTCCTTGTGTTCTGGTGTGACCTGTGGTTGCTCTGTCCTGGGGAGAAAGCAATCTCCGAGACTGGCTCTTTGCTCCCTTTGCATCCTTCCTGGTCTCCTTCATCTTGGTCACCATCATGCCTGGTTTGGGGTTTCAATCCATGAGGTTTCTGTGTTGCTTCTGATGGGAAGAACTTGTTTAGTCTACTTGACAGCAGATTTACTTTAACATTTAGGATCACTTTCTCTTTAATCCTAATGAATTCCACTCTTTGAAGTGGAATAGGGATTCTCATACAAGTTAAATGCATAATGATTTTCAGGGAAACAAAATTACATGCAAGGTCTCTTTGGGGCCTTCTGTGTTACAAAGAGGAAGAAAGAGCCATCAGAAATTGTTTTCTCATGTTGTGCTAAGAGTGGGATTTTGAAAAAGGCACTTAAAATAATATGGCAGAAATGTTATATTTTCAATAGGAATTATTGCAAAAATTGTGGTCCCAAATTGGGGTTTACAACTCACTGCAGACACTCTTTGCTGGAAAATGTCAGAATTTTTACTGTAACAACTGTGCTGGATTGTTCTTAAATGCACTTCTGTGACTGATAACACCAATTTAAACAAAAAGATACTGCAATATTTTCTAGTCTTGAGTATACTTGTGATCTGTTTAAAACAGGCTGGAAAAAAAATTGCTGGTTGTTTGCTAAGAGAGAAATTGTAACCTGTGCTTGACTGAGACAGAAAATGTTTTACTTTACTTAAGTCTTTCCCTGTGAGAGTATTTTGAAACAAATTGACTGATCATTTGAATTTATTGTCCGAATTGTACTTCCAAATTTCATTTTTATTATGTATTCAGTCGAACTAGTTTGAATAGAAGGCCCACAACTGAAAGGTTTTCTTCTGAATATGTCCTAACTGTATTTCTTTTTCTGTCTTTCTGAAGCACCCCCATGATACTCTCTATGAAAGAGACACTATAAAATAAATAAGTCTTTATGATACTTCAGGTGGGAAACATACAGAGCACAGGAAAACTTTGACTTGCTTGGTATTGAAAAAAATATTTTTAATGTCTTAAGTAAAAAAAAGAGAACCGATATTCTTACTGCTGATTATCAAAATGAAATGGAAAGGAGTTGCAGAAGATCTAAAGCATGCCAGTTTTTTCTGTTTTTTAAGATTTACTGTGCACGTTTCACTTCATTTGTTTCCATGTATTCTTTTTGCCAGGCTAATTTCACTTTTGGTTTTGTGGAAAACTTGAAGACTTATTCTGAGACATGGCTTAGGATGTCTGAGGTCTTCAAAACCAGTGGAAATGTTCTCACAGTTTCACGACTGCAGGTTGGTGAACTGTGGGAAATCTTTCTATTTTCCAACTTTCTGCTGTGTGATCTAGACAGTATTTCTATACGTGTAAAACCACTCATATATCTGACTTCACGTTTAAAAAGAGGCAGATTAGCTTTAGGTTATGAACCTACAGCCTGATGCTGAGAAACTTCTGACATGAAAATAGTTAAAAGCAATGTTGCCTCACTATCTCCAGTATCACTCCAGTATCACTGAAAAACAAGGGAAATAAAATGGTTTTGGTACTTGTTTTTTCATTGCTTATGTGTGCCAGCAAAATGTGAAACTGATGAAAAAACTGATAAGGGAAATATTGACTACAAAAGATAAAAGGCATTCTTGTTACTGGGGTTTTTCCATTCTACGTATCTCTCCTAAATCCCTTCCCCACCCCCTGCCATTTATTTGAAAGGTGTGGCATTAGCCTGTTAAGAGGGAAAGACCAAAGACATGGAGATGTTAAATGACTTCTCCAGTGTTATGCAGGAAATCTTGGTAATGGAATTGAACATTAATGCATATGTATATTTCGTATTTCCTTAGAGAAGATAAACCTGATCATCTATCACTTTTCATTTTAGGAAGCACTGCAAAACAATTTCGTAAAGCATTTCATAGAAAGTAATTTGGATATCAACATGGAAAAACTCCTTAAAAAAATGCAAGCATATGGTACGTATATAAAAGTGCATGTAATGATTAGCCCTGTTAGACTTAGAACTACATTTAGTTGAAGTTGAATATTTTACCTACCTCAGTGATACTTAAGTAAAGTAATAAGAGACTTTACCCTCTTGAGTTAGTCTCGAATGTAATTGTCTTTTTTCTTTTGAGTGACTGGATAATTTGAATTTCAAATATTAAAACAATATTGGTAACAAGTCAGAAGTGGCAAAGTGTCATGGGAGAGTCACAAACATATAATCTATACTTAAAAGGAGTGAAGGGATGTATAAACCCAGTAGCCACAGTTCCATTAGGTAGACGTGTATTTTTGTAGTACATTTTGAAGGAAATAAATAGAAAATGAGATTGGATACAGTGTGTTTGATCAAAAACTCTGTGGTTTTTTTTTCTCCATTTATTCAGATTCAGTTGTGTGTGGTGTCCTTGAGCCTCAGAAAAGCCTGAGAGAGGGTTATAACCAGGGAGCTACATTGTCAATAGCAAGCAACCAGGGTCTGTCCCAGCCCTGGGATAGCCTGGTGGGGCCATGGGGATGATGCTGAGGGCAGAACATCATCCCATGGGAAGCAGTGTGGGCCCAGGTCTGTGCCCAGGTCCAGAACCAGGTGTGTAGTGGTGGGAGCTGCAGCCTGGAGCAGGCCCAGGCCCAGCTCTGTGCAGCTCTGGTGGGAAAGGAGTGGCCCTGATTCCATGGGTCTGCATGGATCTGTCCAGCAGCCTCCCCCTGGGCACAGCCATCCCTGGCTGCCCCCTTTCTGCATTGATAGTGAGCCCTGGCAGTCAGACAGAGAGCCTCCAGGGTTAGATAGATAGCCCAAGGAGAATGTTTCTTAATGGAGAAGAAGGGAAATTATTATTTTGACTAATTTGAGATATTCAAGGATTTAAGTAGGAGAAGAGAAAAGATTATACTGTAAAATTAAGTTACTTAACTGTTTTATAAGAATTTGATAATTGAAAAAAAACTTCAGTATGTCCAGCTGTCAGTAAGGTAGATGCATGATCATTAAAATGCTTGCCAGCATGTGCCAAAAGGAAAAGTTTGTGCCAAAGCAGAGTCCAATGTCATTTAAGAAAAGTTCATGATTTTGAGGATCAGAAAGAGAGAAAAGTGGGATAAAATGCAATAACTGACAGTATGACATCATGGACAAAGGGAGTAGGGTACTTCCTAGAGGAGGATTGTGGTAGAAAGGACAGATCTGTGTGCTTTCGGGTCAGTGAGCATTAGGATAATTATGAGCCAGACACAAATCTGTTCCAGTCACTTTCTGGAGGATGAGCTCTCAGGTACCCCCACAGAGGGACTTTGTGACCCTCATTGCTTTTAAAAAATTTACTTTACAGAAATACAGGTCATTAAATCTGCTTTACAGTCAAAGAGTTAAGACTACAGCTAAAATAAATAAATGTACCTGAAGTACAGCTTTTGTTGGTTTTCAGTATCTGCCTCTAGGCAGGAGATGGACAAAATCCATGGAGGCTCCTGAGAGGTTGTAAATTATGTGTGTTCTCAGTCTTAAGTTGTACTACTGCCCTGGGCTGCCCTGGGTGCTCATTGTCCCCCGCCACAGCTGGGTAGAGGAGAGAAAAAAAATTAACGAAGGGTTCATGAGTTGAGATGAGGACCGGGAGAAATAATTCAAGGGCAAAACAGGCTCAACTTAAGGTTGCAAAACGAATTTATTACTAACAGAATCGGAGGAGGATAACGAGAAGAGAATACGCCCTTAAAACACCTTTTCCCCCCAGGCCATCCCTCCTTCCCACCGACAGCACAGGGAGGCAGGGCAGGGGGGTTTTGGTCAGTCCATCACTGAGATTTCCTTCCGCTGCTCCTGGAGAAGAGTCCATCCCCTGTGAAGCCGTGGGGTCCCTCCCACGGGAGACAGTTCTCCGTGAACTTCTCAGC
>VWZT01006840.1:93718-212752 GCA_013397055.1 Pachycephala philippinensis
TGGATCCCCACGGGCTGCGGGTGGATCTCTGCGTTCCCCATGGATCCCCATGGGCTGCAGGGGCACAGCTGCTCCACCATGATCCTCACCACGGCCTGCAGGGGAATCTCGGCTCCGGCGCCTGGAGCACCTCCTCCCCCTCCTTCTCCACTGACCTTGGTGTCTCCATGTTGTTCTCCCTCGCATAGTCTCACCTCCTCCTCGTCTCTGACTAGAAGCAAAACCTTGTGATTTTGTTTTGATTTTCTTCTTAAATATGTCATCACAGAGGCGTTTCCAGCCTCTCTCACTGGCCCAGTTCTGGCCAGCAGCATGTCCATCTTCAGAGCCATCAGCCATTGGCTCTATGGACATGGTGGGAAGCTTCCAGCAGCTTCTCAGAGGAGCCACTTCTGTGGCCCCCCTGCTACCAAAAACCAGGCTGTGTAAAACCAATACATGCGGTCACAGTTGGTGTGAGCTGGTGTGGCTTTTCTTTTGCAGACAGGTTGTGAGATTTATTTGAAATTTGCCTTGGTTTGAAGGCTTTGTTTGAAGACTAGGACTGGTTGAACACACTTTCATTAAGAAAATGGCAAACATCATCTGGAATTCAAACGAGAAAAAAATCTGGGCTCTGTGTCCTCCTTAGGCAAGGGACTCAAATTTGAATCTTCTTTCTCTTCAGATGATTTTCTTAACCAGTGAACTGCTTGCTAGTCTGGGTTGGGCACAGCTCACCCCTCAAGGTGAAGATGGATCATAATACAGCTAAAAACCCAAGCCTGCAGAACTCCAATATTGGAAAGAGAGGATGGAGGAAAGAGCAAGTCTCTTAAACTGCAGGGCCTGCTTGAAACAGCTATCTCAATCTATTAGTTGAGTCATGGCTGGATTTTGTTTGTGTGGACCTAACACTGAAAACTACATGATAGGTTATGGACAAACCATATTCCATTAAATAGATATCATGATCTCTGGAATTATCAGATCCATCCTTAGTGATGCAGACAACATCACAGAAATCTGTACCTGTGTTTCTCAAGCTATAACTTTTTAACAGAACTAAGGAGATTTGATAATATGCAATTAATGGTTTATAGCTTAAATGGTCAAGACAGAATATGATTTAAGTAGAGTGGGTTATGAAACTAGAATTTCCTTATTTTAAGGGAATACAGTTGATAAAATTAACATCCTATAAAAACTGAAAATCAATATGAGCTATAGATCACAAGAGCATTTATGCCTTTGTGAAACTGATCTCTCCAAAGCGCCAGAGCATTCCTCTGCATTTACACATTGATTACACTTCTTTGTATAGATTCACTTTGTCATTTTACTTCTTGAAAAATGATATGCACTTTTATTTTTATCTTAGTTTGTGTAATTTTTGTTCATTTTATTAGTCCATAATCATGTGTAACTTAACTGTAAACCTCTGTTCTTCTGTTTGTTTTTTAAAAAATGTCATTATTCTTATATTGCATCAGCTGTTTAGTCCTGTAATTACCTAGCTTGCATCAAATTAAAGCCTTGAATATATCCATATGCTACTGGTTTTACCACTCACAATCTTTTTTTGTTTTCACCCAAAACTCCAGTTTTCTAAAATCTCCTGATCTCTGTGGTTATGTCTTCTAACTAAAGCAAATATTCCCTTCTTTTATCACATCTTCACTCTCATTCAACTGACTTCTAATTATCCTCAAATACAAGTTGCTTGTATTTGTATCTTTTTTTATTTCTCTACAATGCTATAAAAAATGTTAACACACTGTGATGTTATTCTGCCTGCTACTCCTGCTGTAAATTGTCATGGACAGAGTGGATAGATGTAGAACTCTTCCAAACTCTCTATAAAATCATCATGCTGCAAGACCTCGCAAAGTTATCAATTTCTAAAAGTGTTTAACAGGGTTACTGTGTCAGATTTACTCATGTGGAGCAAGGTAAATATTTAGCTGAGGGCTGAAAAGCTTGTGGTTTTCTTTTTAAGCCCTTTACTTTCTAAGCTAGCTGTGTGTGGGCAAGGCAATTATTTTCCTCCATGCTTGCTTTGCAACCCAGCAACTTGCAATAATTTTCTACCAATTTTATATAAACCCTGTCCCACTAGAACTTGTGAGCTTCTTGCTGGGCACAGTCCTTACAAACCTTCAGGAAGGCACTGGAAGGCATTTGTGCTGCAAGCTCCTCTTTTAAATTCTTGCTTTCTGAGTCCCTCTCTCACCATTCTGTGATTTCTCCCAGACATGAAGTTTTTTTTCACTATCAAGGACTCTCCCTTACATGTGACTACAGTATATAACAGCCAGGGTAATAAAAAAATAAAACCGAAACAAGCAGCTTTCTTTTGTGCTACCCTTCTGCTGCCCACATAGTAATGAAGTAGTTTTGTGTGTATGTAGAAGGCAGGAAAGAAGTAGCTGTAATGTCATCACTGGAAACTGTGCCACCATCCAAATTTTCTGATAACTAAGAATTTTCTTCTAATTTCTGACCTAAATTTATTTATTCCTGATTTATTCCAATTTATTTTTCCAGCAACTTTTTATTTTACTTAAATAGCACTCTACCTGATGGTTTTACATAAACCATTTCTATTTCCTCCCAGCTACTTAATAATAGGTTAAACAAGCTGAGTGGAAGATGAGGACTGACTTGGTTTTTAACAAAATATGAAGATAATAGTGAACACAGATTTGTCGTCTTTTTCATTCATAATTGCTACATTTATAAATGGGAAAACCCCAAGGTCATCAGCTCTATAGATCTTGATTTTAAAGCTTTCATGTAGACTGCGTTTTTTCATATATGTGTTTCTGTGAGGGCTACATATAATTACGTATACATATATAAAAATATATATGAAAACTTAACCCTGCCACTTGAGCTTAATGTTAGGAATATTCTCTTCTCTCTAATGCCATAAAAAAAGGAGCAGCATAGGTGTTTCCTTTAATGTCATCCTCAAGGATAGTCATAAATAAGACATATATTATCTCTATTTGGTTCTGGTTTCTCTCAACCTATGAATTCGCTCTGTCATTGTTTGCCTAGCTGTCGGATTCTAGACTGTCAGTTCCTCTACTTTTTCTCTTTGTGCACTTTACCCTTTCTCACTGTTAATCATGCCTCTTCTTCAGACTGCTTCATACATTTTCCACTTATCTGCCTTCCTATTGTAATATTTCCTGTGCTGATGCTGAGTAACATCTATGATCCAGGATTTGTCTGTCACCACTGTTATCATAGGAGGTCATCACCTATTCTTTTTAAAGACTGTATCTTCAAGTGAGTCTTGAAAAATCTAAGATGGAAAATTGTGTTTGATGTTTTATAGATGTTTTACAACATTGCTTATTACCTGAGAAATTCAGATGTTTTCATTAAATCCAGATGAGTTAAGATTGTTTCTAGATCATGCTTCTGGTCATTCTCTCAAACATGAGGATATAGCATTATTCCTACATTCTCGACCAATGGATGAAGATCTGAATTCTTCAAAAGGTTGAGTGTTTTTGCAAACCAGGTTTTGGTTGAGGTATATGTTCATGCTGGATCTATAGATAAAGCAAAAATATAGAGATTATTAGACTTTTTTCAAATGCTTTAAAATGTAGGACTCCTGTCAAAATGCTTATGCTCTGTATAACGTGGCTCTTGAAATATTCACAGTGTCAAGGTGAAAAGAACTGGATAATATGTTACTAAATGAGTAATTAATATATATTGTCATGTCTGAAGTACAGTAATTCCCTTGTATTTGTGCGAGTAGTTATGGAAACATATGAAAAGGTTAGAAGTCCTACAGTTTCATGGGTGTGGTCTCTTTCTAGAACTTTGCTAGAATTTGTTACTTTTTTGTTCCTCTGAAACTGAAGGAAAGCATAACTGGGGGCTTGTAAAAGCCACTGAAACATGAACTGCACTTTCACAAGTTCACACTAAAATTTCCATATTTTTTAAACTTTTTTTTTTTTTTTTAATACAAAGAGGATTTACTCTTATAGGATGTGCAAGACGCACCTTTCTGTTCTGATCATTAAAACTAAGCAAATCCTATTTGTTTCCTCATCTCAGAAACTATGATGAACAAGATGCTTAACAGCTCAGCAAGTAAACAGATTGACCTGTTGACACAGCTTGTTGTAAATACCTCTTCCTGTGTGTTACTGGACCGTTTCCAGCCTTTCGACTCTATTGAGAAATTGGAGGAGAAGGCTCATGAACTCATGCAGGAAAACAATCTTTTGGCTAGTAAGTGCCTTATGTAAAATGTATTTTTACAGAAAATTTCTTGCTTTTTCTGTCAAAAAAGACTTTGTAGTTGTTGTCCGTGTTTATTGTGTTACACAGTTTCAAAGCATGCATTAAATCGCATAAAATTCAGTCAAAGCACATTTGAATGCTCTAATGTAAGCTGGGAAGACTAATTACATTGTTTTAACTGTGGAATGGCCAAATGAATCGTTGACATTTCTTATTTCTAAAAAAATATTTGAAATAATGGTCATAAATATTTAAAGAAAAACAAAGATAAAAAAATGTGGAATACTGAAGAAAATTAACAAGATGACAAGATCATCTAGTTAATCTAGTTTACATCCTTTCAAAATTTATTTTTTATATTCTTGATTTTTCAAAAAGGAGGAAAGAAAGGGGTAAGATTTACTCTTAAACCAACACCTCAGAGAAATTAGCTTGTTTATTCAGAGTAAATAAATTCTTAATGAATTTCTTTTCTTCTCTGCAATTACATTTTCTCTCTTTTTCCTGCATTATATGCTTATTGCTGAGAATAGATTAATTTTACAAAAGATTTAAAAAGGCAGGAATGTTTTCCTTAGCATACACACTTCTCTTGCAGAAAATGCTGTATGTTACATGTAGCCTTTCCAAAGAGAGGCCCTTTTAAGTCTATAAAAAATGTTCCACAACATTTTCCCACTGTTTCGGTTTTTGTTGTCTCCCTTATGCCTGTAAGTGTACAACAGAAGACATGAGAAAGCACTTGTAGAGAAGGAAACTGCTCAGTCTGGAATCCCATGCTTGTTTTGGGATCTGCACAGTACCCTGCCAGTGGCCACCCTCTATCAATATAAAACCAACAGGCCATACCTTGAGATAAGGAGAATTTCTCAGGAGTATGTAGAAGAGAAACTGTTTGTCTCTTTAAGGAAAGAAATGGACAGATAAATCTTGGCCCCCAGAAAACTGAATTATCAAATTCTAGATCCATTTTGCTTCCACTTACCTAGGGAAGGGTCATATGCTAATATAAGCCAAGATATTTCTTGTGAGCATTTTTCGGTACTGTGGCCTTATTATCTCTTCACGTTATTAGAGACAGAGAAGATGGCATTTTAAGGAACCTAATGTGTCCAACATGTCAATGTTACATGCTCTGATGTAGGCATACATTGCTCTCCATAGAAAGATGTTAAACTGGAATGGAATTTCCCTTTCTTTGTTTGTGGTCTTCAGAGCCTTCGTAGCCTCATGAAATGTCTTAGAAAATCAACTCTTTGTGTAAATGGGAAAATGAGATTGGCCAGTTGAAAGAAATAAGCTTTGCAGTAAAATATTCTGTATTTTATTGTCTTTCAGAGAACCAGACGGTAGGTAAGATATCTCTTCCTTTTCTGAGGGAAGAAAAGGGCAACCTTTTGCATTTATCCAGAGGTACTAAAAAGTCTGGGTCTCCCAAAAGGAGAACACAAGCAGTTTCATGTATTTGGCTTCATCTTTACAGCTACATATTAAGCTTTCATCCGTTTGGTTGGGGTTTTTCTCCTTTATACAGAACTAGAGAAAACAAACAGGTAAATTCTGCTGTGTTAAACTAGAAGTTTTGCAATTGACTTCAAAATTATTATCAGAGTAAATTTTAGTGGGTTGGTAATGTTTTCTTTGTCGTCTGCTTACGGAAGTTGCTATCCTTTGATGGACAAATTTTATGGCTGCTGCTTTTTCTGTGGAACTGGTATCTGTCCCCCAAAAAGGGTTAAATGTGAATGCAAAGAGAAATCTGCTGTTCAAAAAAAGACAAATCACCTCAGATAAAAATGATTGTTACAAACCCATTTATCATGTGAATAATCTTTTACATTTCATATTCATGAATGTAAAAAATGTGTCTCTGAAACCTGCCATTTTTGGGCTTGGGATCAAGAAAGTTTGGAGGCCTGCCCTGACAGATGAATGTATCCTATATCATATGGTAATTAGCCATGAATTAGCTATGGAAATAGCATAAATTGTATAAGCTTAGTTATGAAGCTGCCTTTTTTCTTGTGTCAGGTATCATCTTCTATACGCCAGAGGACAAGAAGCAAGATTCTAGCAATCTCCTTCCAAGACACATTTCATATACAATTAGAACTAGTGTTCTCTACAGCATGAGAACAGATTTGATTAAAAACCCAACATGGAAATCCCATCCTCACAAGTTGCCAGCTGATGGGTTTAAATACAACCATGTTTTTGTTCCTCTTCAAGACATGATTGAAAGGGCAATTATTTCAGCGCAGACTGGGACAGACACCTCAGAGACAGCAATTCAGGTGCAAGCTATGCCCTACCCTTGTCATACCAGTGATTTGTAAGTAAACTTTCAGCTTTTTAATTTGATGTGTTATCCTTCTTAGGTTAGTTCTAGAGAACGTGGGATTCTACTACCTTTCCCACTCTTCAGTGGGTGAATGTGTATCTCTGCACAGGATTAAACAAGTACATCCAGTGCCAGAGTATTACAGCACAGCAAATATTGTCTAACAGCTGTGTTTAACATAGCAGCTTGTACAATGTTTGTCTGGCAAATGACCCCTTACAAAATGTTTGCAGCCATAGCCTGGAGTAGTCTGCTGGACAGGGGCTGTGTCAGCATTGTGTACAATTAACTTAGATTATTCTTAGAGATCCCATTTAAATCCATAGTTGTCCTGTACACAAACTGTAAATTGGTCCCTTGAAGGGTGAAGCTGATGAAGCAAAGGTGTAGGGTTGTTCTCTGTAAAACCGTCAAAACATCCCAACTATCAGATTTTAAAATTAGCCAGTGGTAATACATTTGTTAAAATGGAATAAAAATTGACTGGGTCATGTTATTTCTCATTGTCCAAATATATTACTTAGCCATTGACACAAATCTGAATTTTGTTTGATTTTGAATGGAGCCCTAAGGAGTAATTATATCATTTGTATTGTTTTAAATACTATTATATAATAATAATAATATAATATTGTACCAATACATACATTTAGCTTGTAATAAGTAATTCTAACCAGAACAGGAATAAATCTTATTGTTCATATCAGATCTTATTTTGTGCATACTTTGAGAACAGTTCCAGTATTAACCTATTAACATTCTGCTAGAAAATAGTTTACCTTTGAAGGCTGACAACTCTTACTATGTGTTCTTTCATAGATTCTTGAACAACATAGGGTTTTTTTTCCCACTTATGATGATGTTAACATGGATGGTTTCAGTTGCTGGTATGGTTCGCAAGCTGGTTTATGAAAGAGAAATTCATCTTGAAGAGGTAAGAGGAAGATTAACCTCTGAAAAGAAAATTTATTAATTTAAGTGCACTGAAATGCAAAACTTGTGAGGTACTTTTATGTACTCATAATCCAGATGGCTTTGTTTTTGCTTCTTTCCTCTGGGCAGTAGGTTCTAGTTCTAGCTGCCAACTCAGATTCACAACATTGTTTGAGCATCAGTATGCAAATATTGTCCGTGAGAGAAAAAGCAACAAGCAAAAGTTGAAGCTGGAAAGTTTTATTTGGGAAGGCCTTGTTTTTTGTTTGGATCCTTTTTCATTTTTTGTTTGGATCCTTTTTCATTTTTTGTTCAAGGTAGTCTGTAATGATAAAACTACCTAAACCAAGTTAAAAATTTTCCATGTACTGTGTAATTATCAGAAATATAAGGGAGAAGGCACGCACAAAAAAAAGGAAAGGAGACAATTATTTGCTTCTATCAACAGCTAATCTTCACAGGTGGTAAGCATATGGAAGGACAGGATCCTTGTGATATATTTTCTATAGGGATAAATACACTTTTTAAAGAATTACACTGATTTCACTGTATCAGCAGAATTACTGCTTGAGTAAGATTTTTAATGTGGGAAATTATTGAAGAGTTATCTAATTTCTCTAATATTTCTGTTCTAAGATAAACTTTTTAATGCTTCAAAATATTAGATCAACTTAATATTAATTTTGATGATCTTATGAAAAATGCTTCAGAGTTTTTATTAGATTGTATACAAAAGCATTTTTTTTAGAAAAAGAGGGATGTACTTCATACCTGGCTAAATTATTATTTGCCTGGTAATAAGTAAAGATTACAAACTATGTTTCTTTCAGAAGAGCAACAGGCTGGGAAAAAAATATTTATTTATGCATTGCTTTGGATATTCTCAGTACTTTTTAGAGTATAAAAAGGCAAACTCCTCACTGGAAGAGCTAGTAATCTGACATCTAGTCCTGAAAGCCTATGCAAAAGAGAGTTGTGCTGCGCACTGTGACTCCTTGTACTTGTTCATGTCTGATGATCTTGGAGACTGTCCTGCTCAATAACGTGTCTGATCGAGGAGAGAGCACAGGACAAGGGAAAAGAAACAAGATGGGGGAGATGACATCCTTTGGGAAGCTGGTAGTGCCTTGGTGACAACATGTTTTGTATAAAAAAGAAAAACAAAAGGAAAGTTTGTTTCTTAACTTTAACTCTCTTTGCTGTGTTGTCTTGCAGTATATGAAGACAATGGGTGTATATCCAGCCATTCATTTCTTTGCTTGGTTTTTGGAGAATGTCATTGTGCTCACAGTAAGCAGCTGTGCTCTGGCCATCATTTTAAAAGCAAGTGGTATCTTTGCTTATAGCAATGGCTTCCTTATCTTCCTTTTTCTCCTGGAATTTGGAGTTACGGTTATCATGTTAAGCTATTTTTTGGGAGCGTTTTTTAGCAGTGCCGATACTGCAGCTCTGTGTGCCAGCCTTGTCTATATGATCAGCTTTTTACCCTACATAGTTCTGTTGGTCTTGCAGAACCAGCTGAGTTTCACCAGCCAGATTATAATGGTAAATATTTCTTTTTCTCTTCTAATTTTTCTCTTCCAACTATGCTGTGAATTTCTATAGTTTCAAAACTTTAGACCATAATGTACTTATTTCTTCCCGTGTTTCTGTTTGCTTTTGTGATTATTTGAAATAAATCATACTAATAAATCTCCAGTTGAGAAAATATTTAGAAGGTAGAAAGGAATGACAAACTTTCAGGTCAATTTTGTAAACCTACAGAAAATATCAGGAAGTTGCATTCCTGGAGCTCATGAGTTCTCTTAGTGTCTTGACCTCAAAATATTTGTAACATTAGTGTATTTTCAAGATCAGCTGATGACATGTCACTTCTCAAAGTCATTATTTGTTTGGAAGAAAACTAGTGATTGGTTTTCTGTTAAGTATAATTGAAGAATAGATCAGAAATTTGTCCAGCCATATAAGCTGAGGTATATGGTTTTTTGGCGTAGGTTCTTTTAGTCCTTTCCTGTTTTGTGTATTCCATAGGCTGTTTTATATCTTTGTACTGTCCTAACAAGCTATATCCCTGAATGTGACATCAAATATCACCATCGTATAATGAAAACAATATTTCACACATTATGGCTTCACTATTTCAAAATAACTCACTAAATTAAGTTGGTAGAATAATTCATACACTGTTAAAAAAATGCTCATTTTTTCAGTGTCAGTTGGTCAGATAAAATAACACTTTCCAGTATTAATAAATAGGTCAGTGGAGCTCTGTTAGGTGGAGCAAATACTACTGAGGTTTGTGGGGGAGTATGGTTAAAACATAAAAGGAAATAGCAACCATTAGCCTATGTGGAGGAAACAAAAAGTCTATTTAGTTTGTGCTTGCTTTTTGTAACACAATATATTTTATTTCATGGAACTTGTTAACATCATGTTTTTATTTGATGTTCACATCCTCTTTCTTCTCTGGTGTTGTAGTGTCTTCTTTCTACAACCGCCTTTGGGCAAGGAATATTTTTCATTACATACTTTGAGGGCCAAGAAATAGGTAAGCTCTTTGGTTAGGAGAAAAGCTTTATAATTACTATTTCAAAAACTACAGTTGGAAATGTTTTTCAATTTGTTCTGAAAAATTCTGTAATGAGTTAATAAGATAGCTCAAGTTCAGGTACTTAAAGGGATATAATCCTTTTTTTACTATTGTGGCAAGATCAACATTGATGACAGGGGATGTTTCAAACTATTGAAAAAGTATCATGATGGTACAACTGTTGGTAAGAGAGGAAGAGACAATTGCAGAAAATATTACTTAAATTTCCCACCAGACACTTCATCAAAATGACTCATCTTTACTGAAGGAAGGGCAAAATGTGTTTTGGGAAAAACTGCTTTCCTTGACAATTGTAGAAAAAGAACTGTAGAAGCAATATCATGACCCACTGTACTGCAAACAAAGTAGCATTTTCAGTAAAAAAAATGCAATATTTTTAATAAATATACAAATTTGTTACAGTTGTTTTCCATTTATGGTATGTTTTCCAATATGGTAGTTTTCTGTAGTACTAGTGTTTGCACCTTCTTTTTCCCTTTCATGTGTTCTGCAACGTTAGAATGTTATGAAGCAATTATTCAGTGAGTTCATTCCTGTTTGCCTCTGAATGCAGTCAATGCACACCCTGCTTCTAAGTTAGAATTCACAGATTTAAATCTTCAGATTTAGCATTACAGAAATGACATTAAACTTTGTGTAATCCTTTTCTTTATATCAGCAGAGTGGCTTAAAGCCTGATTAATTGGTCAGTGCCCCATTTTGTCAGTGTTGTAGTCCTTTTTCTTTTGCCAAATTAAAGGCCAGCTAAAACTTCATAAAAAGCCCTTTCTACAACAGCTTCTCTACATTTTCCCAGCAGCAGTGTCACCTGCTGTTCTAAACACAGGCTTATAGAGGCATAGAAATTTATTTCTGTTCATTAAGATTACTGTTATTAACTGTGATTTGTTTTGTGCCAGTGCTTAAATACCCAGAAGTCTGTGGTGTTGATGTGTTTGTGATCTCTAACGCTGTAATGATTTAGCTTTGACCTTTAAAAAAATCATTATTATTACTACCAGGAATTCAGTGGAATAATGTGCACCAGTCAATGGCACAAGGAGGATACATGACCTTTGGATGGATGTGCTGGATGATGTTGTTTGACTCCATTTTATATTCTGTAGGTGGCTGGTATTTCAGCAATATTGTTCCTGGTAAGATTGTGGTCTTGTTCTTATTTCATGTTTTTAAAGAAATTATATAATATTATTCTGCCATTAATATCTCCACAACATAAACAGATCAGCCACCATAGGAAACACTTATTGTGGCATTGTCTTTCTTGGTTTTATGCAAATGAACCAAAAATATGTCTTTTTCTGGGTTAAGGTTCTGTTGTGAAAATGTCTGATTTTCTTTAGGGGCTGGGAAACAACATCTTCCTAAATACATAAACATTGACTAGTGCTAACACATGGACTAGAATTTGTAGCCAGGCATGAAATATCTTTTGTTTGCTGATGGGTAGGCTGAATATTTGATAGAATTAGGAATTTATTGGATCTTCACAGTAACAGAGCTTAGCCTAGAAACAAAACTTCCTGTAAAAATGGTGAATCTTCTGAGTCAGTACTTGGGCTAAAACCCATGAACAACAGCATGTTTTCAGATCAGAAAAAATTCAGACAGCCTGGTAACTGTATCTTGCTCCCAATCAGTCCACCGTCCAGTGCATAAAGCAAACAAATTGATTTTCAAGTATATTTTCAGAAAGAAGTGGTGTGTTTTTTAATTTTTTTTCATGACACAAGTTTTACAACTCTTATTGAGTTGGTTGATGTATTTTTAATCATAGCCTCATGCCTCACTGTATGTTTTACCTTTCTTCTGATTTACATATGTCACTTTTTCTTCTTGCTACTTTGTTGTTTTTTTTTTTTTTAATTAAAAATTAATTTTGCCTTGGAAGATAGGGGTGGGCATGATATGCAACTGAATTTTAAAAACTTTATCTTAAATTGACACTTGCCCTTCAGTGTCAATGTAATGACACTCCAAACAGAGAGAGTATGTATTTTGTGACGGGTAAGTGATGCCTGGAAAGATCAGGCAACGCCAAAGATTAGGTTGTATATAGGAGTATGTATTTATCCTTTCTGTTTAAGTGACACAATAAGTGTTTCCTATGGTGGCTGATTTTTTTGCATTTTGCAGATATTAATGGAAGAACTGGTGCAATGGACTGTTTTTATAATAAAAAAAATTAGGCTCTTTGTCCTGGAAGACTATTTAGGGCATTTTCGTTCCCATGTGTTACAGCATTATGTTAAGTCTATGATTCTGTTACATTTTGAGGCTGATTTGGAGACAGGGTAAAGCATCACTGAAGTTTAATTCTTTTATTGCAGGACCTGGTTTTATGACAAAATGACTTTTTTTACACTTTATTTAAATTTTTAAGCAGAGCCAAGTATTTCGGCTAATTAAATGGTATAACCAGCTCATTGTAAGCAATAATAGGAAATTAGTAGTCTACAAACAGATGGAAAGTGACTATAAATTTTTCAACAGTTTATATCATAATTCTAATATAGGAAAATTTGGAGTAAAGAACCGATGGTACTTTCCCTTTACTGTTTCCTACTGGAAGAACCTGTGTGGTAAAGAGAGAAGCAAGAGACATTATCTGAATTCTAATATTTTTTTCTTCAATGAAAACTTCCAAGAAAAAGGTTTGTAGAAACAGAATTTGACCAATGGCTTTTTTTCTGAATGGTGTGCTAGTCGTGTTCAATCTGCTTTTATCATTCCTTGGTCCTGTATTATATGTTTAGATCTTGTCCCTTTCTCTCTTTCATTATATAGTATATACTACAAATATTATATAACTGTTACACTGTGCTACCCCCGTAATGCTTGATTCATTCTGTGAAAACTATTGTACAGAAATATTTAAGAAAACTCTTTAAAAGATGTAAAGTAAGTATCTCTTGGGTTCATCCTGTCCCAGTGTGTTGCCTCTTTGCTTTGTTTGGATCTTTTGGAGTTCACAGAACCCTTTCATACTCTTACTGAATCTGAAATGTGTTGGGTTTTATTAACTTTTTAAAAAATTGCCTGTTGTTTCAGTGGAAAAATTAACTTTGTTAATTTCTTTCCCTTCTTTTTCTAATTTCCCTCTTCTATTATCACTGTTCTTTCTGTCTCTGCTTCTTAGCCTTTTGTCTGGAAAGCTGTTATTGTAACTAATTTTTATCTGCGTCCAGATACTTCCACTACTCTTCTATGTATATTCACTTGCTTACAATTAATCAATATTTTTTTGCTTTTTCCCCCCCTCTCCAGTCCCTTTAAGATTTTTCTCACATGTAGTTTAAATTTTGGAAATGAAGGAGTAAGTCACTCTCACCCATATTCCATCTTGGGCCTTAGAACAACACGATGGCTTGTTGTGTTTTTTTCGGAAGTTACAACATCTTAGAAATGATCCAGTTGTCTGTAGCATAGGTGAAGAAGCTGGACAGCTCAGCAGCTTTACATAGAGGTGTCTCCTAGATTAGAGCAGGCTTCAAAATGTCTTGAGGTTCATTTAAACACTTGTGGAAAAACTATTTGTATGAGTTTTGTCTGAATTTCTGCAATTTGGAACAACTCCATTTTGTTAAGGTGGTTGAGTTTGGTCTTTACATAAAATGAAGATTTCCAGGATTTCCCTCTGGGTTTACCACATAATCTGTGGAAAACAAAGACATAAGCTTCTCTGGATGACCAGTTATTAGTGTGGTTTCTGGCTCAAGCCGTCTAAGTGATTACCTACACTTCGTGGGTCACTTCTCCTCATATCATGTGGTTGATAGCAAATTGCCGGTGTGTGAATGCTAAAACTGTCATGCAGCGAAGGAGCTTGCTGTCTTTTAAAAGAATTTTATGCCGTTGTACTGACAATGGGATAAACGCATCCGTGAAGAATTTTCTTGGAACAGCAAAGTGACTTGCTCCCAGGCAATGTCTTCGGTTGTTCCAGGTAAGGGCTGGTTCCAGCGATGTGGAGAACATTTAGAAAACCACAGGTGTGTGAGGGAGGAGCTGGGAGTGTAAGTCTTACCAGCTGGAGCTACAACTAAAGCAGGGCTGGCAAAGACCAGGGTGTTGCGTACCCACTTGGAATTCCCCTTTGGAGAAGTCCCAGGGTAATCAGTTTAGTGCTTGCAAGGAACTTGGAGCTCTTCCTCTGAGTCTTTCCTGAGCTCCACTGTCTGAGGCCCACTCTGCACTTGAATGCTTGTTAATTTACAGGATGAAAATTTAGGAAACATTGGAAAGGTACCTGGAAGAGAGGTGCGTGGGTAGGAAAATCTCAGTAGTGTCACAACTGCTGGTAGTACCTTGCTAGCAAGTGACCTCAAGCTTAGAAAGAATTTTTTGCCAGAAGCTTAAAATTGAGTGTGAAAGGAGCAAAACAACTTCTTCATGCACAGCATAAACAAACCAATCTTTGAAATTATTGTGTAATTTTTTTTTATAATTTGATTTATATAATTCAAGCTTTTTATATATAGAATAATTCTCTGTTCTTGTAATGTTTACATTTTATTTATGTAAAAGTGTTGCAAACAATATAACTATAAACCATAAATATTTTATATAAATGTAAATTCATAAGGATAATTCTCTCTTCTCATAATTCTCAGGCATAAAAGTTTGTTTCTTTGGACTAACATTCCAATCTGGCTTGCCTTTGCTTAAAAAGAAAATAAACCAACCCACTGCCAGATCTCTCGGTTTTAATGAGTCAATAAAATATTACACATTGATAATGTAATGGCTGCTGATTGACTGTGCTCATGTTTGGAAAGTAGTGCCACCCTGACACGGAAAGGAAGGCAACTTCATTGGTGTCATATGGCATGTCTGTTTCCTGAGGATGTTACCTCACAGTTAGAAAACTGCTGGATATCCACTTGCTTTGAGCACCTTGAATTATGTTTAGATTAGGCTGCTGCTCTGATTCATTCCAGGGATCTGCTTTGCTTAGTTGGCTGAGGGGAATTGAGAAGATTAACTGCCCGTGCCTGTGAATGCCTGTCAGTGTTGTGTGCCTGAAACTGGGTGACATATGTAAAGTAGCTTGCACAGTTGGAATTTTCTCATGCTTATGGGCATAAAAAATGGTTCAAGTAATGTTATTATAAGTTTGGTTTTTTTTTACTAGAAATAAAATATAACAACTGTTTCATGACTTTACCGAGATGTATGTAGACATGCACATAAATTGGCATAACTGTTTTAAGCTGCTTTTTAAAACTGCAAATGGGCCAAATTCTTAGCAAATATTAATTGGCATGGTATCTTTCAGTGTAGTTTGTGTCAGTTCAGACAGTTTGAACATCTGTTCCAGGCTTTTAGATGGTAGCAGGGGTTAAGTTGTTTTCTTATTCATTTTATATACACACACACACAAAGGTTTAGATTCAGCAACCTGCTTGTTCTGCTGCTCTTCCCCACACAGACCCAGCATCTCAGAGCTGGAAAGGCCCTTGCACTGAAGAAGCCACCATTGGTGTCGTGCTGCTGTCCCTCACCAAAGAGCACGTGGATGGTCAGAAGGCTGCTGTTAAAGATCTCAACCTCACTTTCCATAAGGGCCAGATAACAGCGCTCTTGGGACCCAATGGAGCTGGCAAGACAACAGTTATGTAAGTCTGACTTTTAAAGCTGTTACTATCCCCTCTGATCTCTGCTATGCTTTTTCAATTCAAAATTTTATGAACTATTTGCTATGCCTTTTTTTTTCCCCCTAAATAAATATTTGATAAACTCCCCAAAGCACATGGAAAGTGAAGGTTGTATATCTAGTTGTGTATCTGTGACAAAAGCAGTGTAATGAATAGAGAACTGAGTCCTCTGTGCCACTTAAACCATGATGTAATATCTCAAGAACAGCTTAAGTAGGACCTGGGCATGTCTGGTTGTGGAGTTGAACACATCTGGAAGGAGTGTTCTCTTCTGGCAACCTATTTGTCCCTAGAGGTTGCACGGGACTTCTTTCTTGGCAGATGATCAAAAATGAAAGTACTGAAATGAAAAATGACTTTTTAAAATGTCTCAACTTAGAAGTTTATGTTTCTACCTTTCTGTTAGCTATGATCAGCTTTCATCAAGCCAGTGTTGCAGGATGGGACATAGTTGGGAAACATTGTTCACAGAATACCCATGTGAAAAAGGAAACAATCACCTGTTAGATTTGATTGGGGAAAAAAAATGGATTTTGTTCTGGAAGAAGGGAAATGAAGAACTCTTGAGATCATGTTCAGAAAACAAACCAAATAAACCCACCAACAAACCAACCAACCAACCAAGCAACCACAAAAAAAAAAAAAAATCCAAAAAGCCACCAAAAGCAAAAAATTCCTAAACCCAAAACATTAGTGGTGTTTCTATAACTATACTCAACTGAATTGGTGTTGCTCTAAGGATTCTGGAACATGCCTCAGGATATGCAAGTGATAAGCAAATTGCGCATTATCTTGCTGAATTTTTTTTTTTTCTTTTCTTATATCAGATCCCTGTTGACTGGTCTGTATCCACCGAGCTCTGGTACCATTATTGTTGATGGGAAGGACATACGGACCGAGCTGGCTGCCATCAGGACAGAGCTGGGTGTTTGCCCCCAGTACGATGTCCTGTTCAGCACACTGACGGTGAGAGAGCATCTCCTGCTTTATGGGTCAGTGAAGGCACCCGGGTGGACAAAAGAACAGTTGAATGAGGAAGTCAGTGGGTAAGTTTTCCGTCCATTTGTTGAAATCTGTCAAGTAAATTGGTAATGACTATTGCAAGCCACTCAAATAAGAAAGAAAAAATGCAAAACTTGCAAGCATAACCCAATGGAAACTGCGGGGTTTTGTGAGTTTTTTATCACATTTCATGTTCTGAAATTGTGACTTGAAAATAGATTTCCTAGTTTCTAACTCTTACTTGAATATATTTGTAGTAGAACTGTCAGTGTTTAGAAACCTGGCATACAGAACCATCAAATAATGATGTTTTGACTGGAGTGGAGGTGGTTAGCCTTGTATCAGCTGCAGGGGTTCTGCCTCATGCTGTCTGCCTTACCTCTGTCCTTGCTGGAGAGGCAGATAGAAAGTAAACTGCTGTGCTTGCCCTGAGTTTTTAGATAAATCAACAATGACTTTATATATTTAGTGTCCTGTATTGCCTCACCTGCAGCAGAAGGAAGGTTAGAAAACTAGAAAAGCCAGGTAAAAGCAGTGCTTGTTACAACCTTCTTAAATAGGCCACCTTATTTTCCTTTGCCAAATCCAGCCTTGAGATGCTTTAATAAATGAAGATGTTTAAAAATGATCAATCCAATAAGAAAACAAGTCAGAGCTCTGGCATGACCTCAGAGGATTTGCCACTTGACAGGTTAAAAACATTTGCTACTCTTTTTCTGCTGATACTTCTTTGATACAAGACTAGATCTTATTTTTGCCTGGTGTATATTAAACTAATGAGTAAACTGTACAAGCTGAGATCTGGTTCGTTAATAGCAAACTGCATTTTCTCTACTTCAGGAATAAAAGGTATGCTTTCCAAACAGTGTGGCAGTGTTAATAGTTTTTGTTTACCTTCTGATTCATGCTAGACTCTTTGAAGGGCTGGGCACTTCCATGCTTCAATGGAAATAAATGTCAAGTTGATGGGACTTCTCCTTACGTGTACAATCAGGCATATGCAGAGGCATTTGTGGCAAAGTGGATTTCCTTTTCGGTAGCTGTCATAGAAGCTTGTTACTTTTAAATTTGATCTGAACAAACTCAGGTGTGGGACACTACATTCTCTCCAGGAACAAGAGAATTAATTCTCTAGAACTACAGAGACAAAACAAACCTAGTACATGGTTTAAAATTTATGCAAAATAATATTCTGTATCTTATGGTACTTAGACTGCTGAATTGCAATTCTAGCAGCAGTCTGTCATGCTAATGGCACATAAGAACACTCAGAACTCTGCAGGCCTTGCTACTAAGAAAAATTAAATTATGTTTAAAGGCAACAAATGCTTTAAAAGACTTCAGAGAAATTAGAAAAGCAACAAAAGAATGAAACAAAATCTTTTTATTAAAAAAAAAAGTGTGGGCTTCTAAGGAGAGTAAGAATAATTTTCTTAAATATATATCTATAGAACAGCTATTGAGACATGTTTTCTTAAAAATGAGAGATTCTCTCAGGGTAGCTGGCATGCCTCACAGACTGTATATTCACTGAAATGATTCAGGAGTTTAGCTTAGGACTGTTGAGCCTTCTATGTCTTGCTTGCCAGGCTGATAGCAGCTGAAGGCTCTTAGGTCAGTGACTGGATGGTCAGTGTGATGAAAAATAAATTAAAGGTCTTGTAAGTGTTGCCTTTATTAATCATGTTTCCATACCATGCTCAGATGCAAGATCATCATCAGAGGGCAAGGGCTGAATTGGAAACATCTGTAAGGTATCTCCCAGTCCTTAGCAAAGGAATTAGATTATATTTCATTAGATAGTATTATTCTTCCCAGGGATCACTAATCAATTTATTTCACAAACATATGTCTTCTAAAAGGAAAAAAAAAAGAAGTGGTGTTACCTTATTTACTTCAAATGACTACACATTTTCTAAAATCTCAGGCATCTCTAGTGTTCTTTAGGTAGTTTGCAAAACCTGAAGCACTGCTTGACTTATGAAACTCACAGTCTTTATCATTGTTTAAAGGGGTATAATCTGGACTTTGCTGAAGTTGTTGGACAAACTAATATTTATTTTATTAGCTTTAATTAAAAATTTTCTGAACAATGCTTATTCATAATCTGTGCATTAGGTGATGAGGAGAATTTATGCTTTGTAGGCAAAGAGATGTTTGTTTTCCTATCTGTTTTTGACACCGAAGCATATAATCATTCAGAGGTAGTGATTTTATCACTTTCCATTTACAGTGACTTTTCAGTAGTTCTTCTCCTAGTGGACAGGATGTGACTAGAAAAACACTTTCAAAATTGGTCCTGTTTCTGTACTCCTATTTCAGAGCTCTGGAAGATGTGGATTTATCCCAACATCAGTACAAACCTGTTGGAGCCCTTTCTGGGGGAATGAAAAGGAGGCTGTCAATTGCCATCTCCTTTATTGGAAACTCAAAGACAGTTGTTCTGGACGAGCCCACCAGTGGAGTAGATCCATGTTCTCGCCGCAGTATCTGGGATGTTCTTCTGAAGTACAAAGCTGGTACCAAGTTTATGTGCATAATTTGCTTCTTATTTTCTTTCCTGAATTTTTAAAAAATAAATTTAAATTGGATAGTGAAAATGCAGTCAAAATATTATTGGAAGCCGAATACATAAATTTCTGAGGAAATATTAAGCTGAACTTGGTGACTTTAAGGCAAGTCGAATGGCATTACAAGAATTATCTGCTATTGTACAGAAAGATGCCCAGTCTAAAGAAAGGTAGAGCTTAGTTCTAAGTCCTGTCCTGAAGCTTCTCCCATCTCTTCAGCTTCTCAAAATTACTTTCTGGTTTCCATTTCCCATTTTGCATATACCTGTATATAGATGCTTATATACTTCTAATGAAAATATACTAATCAGTCAATCTGCTACACTAATTTTAAAATTGATTGTGGGAAGCAAACTCTTCAGCTAGTGAGCACTCAGTCAGCTGTAATAACTCATGTTGAATGATCCATTGAAAGAGACACTACTGTTATGTCGTTTTAAGGAATTTCTTAAGCTTTTAAAACAGCTTTCTAAAGCCTTAATACTGCTTGCTGTGTATAAAATGGGAAAAGCAAGTTTAGACCTGAATCTAACTCAAATTGTAAATCTGACAACAGATTCTGTTCATGTCCTGTAGTTAAGATTTTGAAGAGTCCTGAAAACAGGTTTCCTTAAGGCTAAAGGACCCTTGTGAGGTGTTTCTCTAGAAACCAGGTTTTGTAGACATGTACCAATCTTTCCCATGCAGGTTGCACGCTGATTTTTACCACTCACCACCTTGATGAGGCCGAGGTGCTCAGTGATCGCATTGCCATCCTGCAACGTGGCCAGCTGAGGTGCTGTGGTTCTCCCTCTTATCTGAGGGAGACATATGGCCAGGGACACAGTCTAACGCTCATTAAAAAGGTATATTAGAAATGTACTGTACTGAACTGAAGAGTGCCTGCCATGTGTATTTTAAGGGAGATACATGTCCCTGCCAGGAAGTAATAAGTGATACAGATTATTAGACAACCTGCAAAACATGTTTTTATTGGCTTTCTTGGTTGTTTTGGGTGGGTGGTATTATTACTGTTATTCAAATGAACACAATGGCATCTTTGAAAATGGTGAATATCAGTATTTAGCTGAAAAGGGGCTTGTCTCACGGTCCTTTATTCCTGAGAGGTAGTCTCTGTATCCCAGTTGTGGCGCAGTTTCATCAGTGGAAATCTTCCTGCATGAATTCTACTATTAAGATAAATACTTCTGGTAATATTTAATTTTTTGTGCATGATTATCTTTTTTCTTCATAGCCCTCTGTGTTTGAAATCCAGGACCCTAAGCACATTGTTCAGGTCACATCTCTGGTCCAGACCCATTTTCCAGAAGCCTTCTTGAAAGAGAACAGTGGCACTGAGCTGACCTATGTGATTCCAGAAAGGGCAGATAAGACCTCTTTTAAAGGTCTTTTTCAAGCTTTAGATCAAAGCCTTCAGCATCTACATGTGACTGGTTATGGCATTTCTGACACAACTTTGGAAGAGGTACCTGTACTTTTTCTGTGTAATGACATTTTCTTGGTTAGAGAATCCAGTAATAGCTTCCAGCTAATCTCAGTTGTATCTTTTGTATTGCACAATTTCTTGTGACAAGCATGTTTTCTAAGAAAAATAAAGCAAATAAACAAACAAAACCTCCTAAAACTATCGTTTATAGTTTTGCTCTGCTGTTAATTTCAGCACCCACTCTACTATGACGTATTTGTTATTTCAAGAATCTAATGTGAAGACTGATGAACTGTTTAACCCTTAAATGTTTGTTTCTGCATTAACTTAAGGAAAATGTAATGTGTCATTGACTTAATGAGAAGCAGTGTTGTCCTTAACCCATAGCGTTGGAACAAGCTTTGAACTTTCAAGTCTGGTGGTTCAGTTCAGGTGGCTCTTTGGACAGAAAAAATTGCTGAGAATACTTTCCAGTTTACAAGTTCTAAAGCTTAGGACTTAGCCAAACTGTGTGGTGAAATATCTAAAGAATATTTTCTGTGTATACTGAGAGAGACTTTGATTTATGTATACATGAACATATATACACACATATATAAATATACATGTATGTGTGTGCTTATGCTAAATGGATCAGAGGAAGAGAATCTGTTATGCATCTCATTGTTCTGAATTTAGCTCTCTGTAAATAGCCATGTCCACAAGAGATTATTTCCCTTGGACTCTTTTTACCCCATTTTTAACTTCTAAATAACAAGATTCCCTAACCAACCGCTATCCAAGTACTGTACTATAGATCCTTTAGAAATAATTTTTTTTCACTTCTTCAAGTGATGATAGGAGACTAATGTCATTTTACATAGTTTACAAGTTGAATAAACATTTTATATAATGTTATGAAGTAAATTCAATTCCTGTGATACAATTCTATCAGGCAAGTCAAAAATTTATTGAAAAGCTTTTATTTTCTTATATAAGATGATTATCATGCTATAAGGAATAATATTGTTCACTGCCAAACATTATAGATTTGGAGGTAATGTATATGTTGTGAATACTTTTGGGTTATATCCCCATGGGATAACACAGGACTTTCCAGAATTGACATGTATAAAGTAAATGTGAAGTTGTCATGGATATGAGGAAGATTCCTCAGTGTGCTGAATCTAGTACTCATTTGAGAGCTTGCTTTTAGCTGTTTTGTGAAGGGGAGGTTTAAAAGTATCTTTAAATGTGGTATTAGATATTAATGTATCATTCTTCAGCTTGAAGACTTCATGCATTAATTTAGGTTGATTTCTGTCATCTCTGCATCTCATCATTAGTTGTCATTACAACCTCAATTCTCTATTCACTTATCAAAAGCCTCTTTGCCTTGGGAACTAAAAGGATAGCACATAATACCGCTATTTAATCTATTCAAGCAATTCAATCTGGAAACAAAGAACCCTGGCTTTAAAGGAAGAAATGTGTTATAAATTTTATTTTATCCTTTCTTTTTGTTCTCTTGTACGCTCACCATTATTCTTTTTCAGTCTGAGGGACACTCACACTCTAAAAATCATATTCACTGAGGGAAAATGGACTTCCATTCACATTTCAAAGGAATCTTGAAGTTCTAACAAATCAGTTTCTGACACCTCTAAATCAAACTAATATTATATTTGCTCAAATTTAGGCTTTAGATGTATTTTCCAACCATTTGTAGTTGTGTATTTCATAATACTTGTAATCCAAAGTGTTAGTAGAACCAAAAGCAGAATAAAAGGGTAGTTAATTAAATTAAGCATATACTAAGAGTTCTCTGGAGGATGTTGTTTCACCTTCTGGCAACTCTGGAGATTTCAAAGCTTATTGCTTTCTTGCTTTTCTTTGAGGAGAGAACAAAACGATTGTAACATCTTTTCAAAATAAGATGTATCAAAATTTGTTAATTGAGTACTGCATTTAAATTCTCTTCCTTGAAATGACCTGAGAGTTTGCCTCAAAACTTTCCAGGGAAAGCCATATACATCCTTGAAATGATATCTCACCTTCTAGTGAGATGCAGGATGCTCTAACAACTTCTAGTGATGGCACAATCACATTAGTCTGTTTCACTGTAGTATTGTCATTTGGCCAGACTTGTTTCCTCAAGGACAAAAAGCACTTCCTATACGTATTGAGATCTTGGTGGTTTGAAAGAAGCACCTGGTGCACAGTCCTTCTCAACAGTCATCTGGACAAGTCCTTGGTCAGATATAGACTTGCTAGTCAAAACACAAATTAAACAGAAGGGACCCACAAGGGTCATCAAGTCCAGGTCTTAACTGAATGGCCCATTCAGGGATTGAACCCACAACCTTGGTGTTATTAGCACATGTGCTCTGACTAACTGAGCAAGCAGGAATTCCTCAGGCATGTGGGGAAAGGATGCTCTGCTGAGGGCTAGAATACAGCTTCTTTTAGATATAGCAAGAACATATTATCTCTTTGTCATGGTGCCTAATCCAGACTTTTCCACACCTGTGTGTTTTGGAAGGTACTCACTCTGTTACTGTTGCGCTAATAGTACTTCTGTCCACAATATCTGGTGCAACATTAGGTAAATTATCATCTCTTCTGTACAATGTAGTCCCTAATGATTCTCATTCTTAACAGGGTGTTTGAAAACTCGATACCATGGGGAGCACTGGGCAATGCAGGTGGCCTTCTGCCTTTATAGCTGTTTCAGAATAAGTGTCAATGAAGATACAATAGACACAGGATGTATTAGAAAAGCATTTGGTGGGTTTGTTTCTTTTTTTTTTTTTTAAGGTATAACTACATCCTCTCTACAGTGACATAATGAGATTAAAGAAGACAATATGAGATTAAATAATGAGATTAAAGAAGACAATTTACTTCAGTGTCTGCACCTATTTCGACACTGAAGTAAACATATGCAGGCAACATTTTGTAGTGTAGCCCTTTTCCTAGCCACAGAGTTGTAGTTACTTTGTGGTTTTACCAAGTGGTTGACACACCTGAAGGACAAGATGCCATCTGGAAGGACCTAGACAGGATCAAGAATTGGGCCCTTGGGAATCTCATGAGGTTTAACAAGACCAAGTACAAGGTGCTGCACCTGGGTCTAGGAAACCCCCAGTACCAACACAGGCTGGGGGATGAACAGATCAGAGCAGCCCTGCCCAGAAGGACTTGGGCGTGCTGGTGGATGAGAGGCTGGACATGACCCAGCCATGGGCGCTCACAGCCCAGAAAGCCAAACGTGTCCTGGGCTGCACCCAAAGCAGCGTGGGCAGCAGGGGAGGGAGGGGATTCTGCCCCTCTGCTCTGCTCTGGTGAGACCCCACCTGCAGTGCTGCATCCAGCTCTGGGGTCCCCAGCACAGGGAGGACATGGACCTGTTGGAGAGAGTCCAGAGGAAGCCACCAAGGAGAATAGAGGGATGGAGAACCTCTCCTGTGAAGAAAGGCTGAGAGAATTAGGATTCTTCAGCCAGAAGATGAGAAGGCTTTGAGGAGGCTTAGTTGTGGCCTTCTAGTACCTGAAGGGAACTTACAAGACAGATAGGGAGGGACTTTTTACAAGAGCATGAAGTGTAAGGACAAAGGGGAGTAGGTTTAAAGTAGATATTAGGAAGAAATGCTATTCTGTGGGGGTGGTGAGGCACTGGATGAGGTTGTCCAGAGAAGCTGTGGATGTCCCATCCCTGGAAGTGTTCAAGACTAGGCTGCATGGAGCTCTGAGGAATCTGGTCTAGTGGAAGGTGTCTTTGTCCACAGCAGAGGGGTTGAAACTAGATGATCTTAAAGGTCCCTTCCAACCCAGGACATTCAGTCATTTTATGATTCAGTTGTTCTAGTTTAGTTTGGTTTGCTTGACAGAATTGGTGTTCAGAGCCATCAGCAAGCAGGTCCAAGAAAACAAATCATAATGTGGCTTTAGACTGTCGGGATTTGCCTCCAGGGTCTAATACAGAAATATCAGGCCAGAAATTTCTGGCCTTGCAGTTGTTAATGGCCAGAATTGTTCCCTGAAAGCTGGCAGGTAACAAATGCAATCGATAACCACTGTTAAATGGCAATTATATTGACTAAGCAAAATATGGTTTTTGTAACAGTCAGACCTTAGCAAGTCAAGAAATATCTTTCAAGAGCTATAAAGTACTTCACATTGACTGGTTTTTATTGTCTATTGTATGAGCTCCTTGGAAACAGGGAATTTTTTGTTATAGCTGATATCAAGTTCTTTTGTGGGAAGAAATAAATGGTTTCTTAATGATTTCTGAAAGTTGCACTGTGGGTATAATCTATCTTGCAGCTCAACCCAAACAGAGAGGAAAGAGCAAAAGAAAAGTTTCATCAACACAAAGCAAATTTTGGTTGTACTTTTGCTGTTTAATTGGACATACTTATGGTACCTGTATTTTCTATTAATTTTTCTTTTCTTTCTTTTTATCTAAAGTTCTTAGATCACTGTTTAAATTGCAGTTCAGGTTAAGATAAGAAAATGTTAATTTTGTTTTTAATTTGAGCTTAAAAAAGTGGGGAGTGTGTGAATAAGGCTCACTATGAAAGCCATTCCAAGCTTCTGCAAGGCTGAGGTACAGATAAATGAAATACATGTCTATGAAATTCCAAGCGCTTTATGTGGACAGAACTGTGAAACAAGATTAAGCAAGAAATAGTAGGTTGAACACAAATCAGTTTGGTAAAGTGTATATAACATTTAAATAGACCTCATGATTATGAAGTTGGTGAATTCTGCTGTGGTTTTATAATTTTAAGTCTCTTCTGACATGTGTTCCCCTACTCAAAAAATGCAGTCCTTTCAATTTCAATCTAGTGCATATTTTTAGATTGTTGCTTTTCTAAAACAATAATTTCAGTGTTTCTCGTGGAAATTTTAGGTAACAAGATCCTATAATCTCTACCTAATTTGGGGTATGCATGCTAACTTTTTGCTAAAAACCATATATCATTGCCCAGTCCTCTCTGTAGTATTAGTTTTACAATACTTTGTTCACCTTGGCTTGTCTCTGATGATTACTGTGTCCTTTAAATGTCTTCTAGTAATATTATTGTTCATGTGCTTGCACATATCTAGGAACTTTTCCTGAGTGTCCCTAGACACTGTGAATTCCCTATAATCTGTATGTTCTCAGTTCTATTAGATTTAGCTGTACAACTAGAACTCTTTGGTAAGAGTTCTAGTTGTGCCCATAGATTTCTAGCTGGGGCATCACAAAAGAGCTGAAGCAGTCGCTGTTTCCTTGGTAAAAACTGCAGTAACTGAGTTCCAACACATACCGTGGCTTAGGAGCATGAAAAGTCAATCAAGGGCAGAGAGCCTATTGAAAAATCTTCACAGATAGTAGTGTTCATGGGTCAGAGACGTTTTGCATAGGTGCTTTTGCATCTATTGGCATTTATTTCATTTCCCTTATCCCCAGGATTTTCACTGGAGAGCTTGACTAATTTTATAGTCATATTCCAGCAAGGTGGTTACAGCAGTCAGTAATTTCTGACAGTCTGGATGGTTTAGGATATATATATATGTGTGTGTGTGCGTATAATAGCTTTAGAAAATGGATTCTAAATGATTTTTTCCTACTTTCATGAAAGGTGTTTCTTAAGCTGCTGCAGGACTCAGAGAAAATGCCCTATGTTCCACGGGCAGCACACCTGGACCATACAAATGGTGCTGAATCAGTCTGTAAGTAAAAAAATTATGTGCCTTCTGAAGCAACTATTTTGATAAATGTCAAAAATGCAAATGTAAGTATGCACGCAGTTCCCAAAGTTGAGGAATGCACAAGCAAATGGAGAATACTTCCTGCTACCATCTGGTAATTCCTTTTTTGTGTGTCTACCTTAGTAGTTTTTTATATGTCTGCTGTGATTTACCTCTATCATTTCATCTTCCCACCCTTCTGGGTACACATGCACACAAGCATTCTCTCACAGCAGCGGCATTAACTTACTGCTTCGTACCAGTCCCTGGAAACTAATTATCCTTTTTGTCTCATACTGAAAATGGAAAAATATTGCTGAGATATACCACAGATATAAAATCTATAAGCTATTAGAAAGGTTCATTCATGTTCACCCATGTGTAATTAAAAAAAAAAAAAAGCTGGTTCCCCTTGTAATAGGAGCTCATTTGTCTTCTTAAGCAGCATGTTAGTTTAGGTTTCCTTACATGTTTGTTTAAAAGGAAAACCCTTCATACTTTCTCTTTTTCTGCCCTGCAAGCCTGGGAGGAGGTCCTTGTGAACATTTCTGAAAACTCAGGAAGCTTGTTCTCTTTTAAAAATTCTTTTTATAAGAAGAATCACTAATCATCACTAATGATCATAATGTGATGCCATTACAAAATCCAAGACTCAAGTTCTCTGATGTCAGTGCCCATCAAGCTGATAAATATTTTCTCATTGTTTCTTGGATTTTCATGCTTCTATACTTATCATGTTTCTTTCTATTTGAAGATTGACATCTAGATCATAGTTTTCTTTGGTTAGATGTCAAATATTTTGTCCTATGTGCAGTACTTTTCATTTTGTTTCTATAAAGTACAGACACAGGGAAGTCATGATCTGTGGACCTTTAATGTTACAATAACAGAAATAACCATTTTCAGCCAAGCTTTCATTATTTGTTAAGATAAATTTAATTGGATCTGACAGTAATAAGTAATCATTGCCAATAATTGTGGCCTAAGGTGAGACCTTTTCTCGCAAAGTGCAAACTTTAATGGATGACTTTTTCCAGGTCTGTTTGCTGGGCTATTCCAGTCCCTGTTGAATCAGTGAAGACGTAATTGTATAAAACTAAAACTACCTCGCTAAGCAAATAAAATTGCCACTTCTGTCAGTGGTGAGAATGAGACTTCTATTCAAAACACAGTTTTGGATATCCCTTATTTTATAACAGTCAGTTTATTTCTTCAAGACTCAGCTAGGACATCTGAACTAGTTTCAAATCAAAACAATCTGTCTTCTCCACATTGCATTTTCGTTAAAGAGTAAGATTTACAGTTCCTAAAGTAATGAAGACAGTATATTCTATCTAAGAACCTGATATACTTTCCCATCTGCATCTCAAAACGTATAAAGTAGTATTTGTTCAAGTTATTACATTAATAAAGGATTGAGTAATCACAGACTGTATTTTTTTCAGCCTGATAAATTGTAGCAACAAAATGTGATGATAATGCCATTTCTTTGGGGATGAGAGTACTGGAAAATTGTCATTCATTGCAGATGACTGTCATTCATCATTAAGGACAGTTGTGAAGTGTAGGCATAAGGGATCTGGGAAATGGTCATGAAAGGTATCCATCATTGTCACAGTTAACCAGAATACTCCATGGGCAATAGCTTGACCTGTATAACTTTGTCTTTGAAACCAGATTCAAAGGCAGTCAAACTTTCTGTTGTCAAGGCAGTCAAATGAATTTTCAAAACCCCCTAGAGCAAGCAGCTGGGATTATTGAGGAGATCACAGGATGCTGCTATTTGATTTGTAAAAGAATTTGGACTAGAGAGATGCTTTGACAAAGCACAGATCTGAGCTCAAGCAGGGGTGTTGGCTATCCTTTACTGCTGCTGAGCGCTTGAGGTGTCAGGATTGTGCAGAAACCAAAATGTTGTCTCATGTCTCCCAGACTAGGAGGCAGAGCGGAGAGGTGTGTATGTGAGTTCTCAAATGAAACTGCAGAAAATCAGTACACGATTTAGGTTGATGACCAATGCCAAAAACAGGCAAGAGAAATTATTTCAGCAAAATATGACAGTATCTCACTGAAGTCAGAGCTTTGATATTTTCTAGTTATGTTTTACAGTGTCTTAGTATACTGTGTCTGATTGGAATTGACTTAAATTTCTTCATAGCAGCTTCTATGGTGCTGTATTTTGAATTTGTGACTGAAACAGTGCTGATGACATATCAGTGTTTTGGTTTTCATTGAGCAGTAATTGCAGTGCCAAGGCTCTCTCTTTTCCCATTTCCCTGCTGTGAGTAAGCTGAGGATGAAAAAGAGGGTGTGAGGGGACATGACCTGGACAGATGAGCTAAATTGACCAGAGAGTTATTCAGTGTCACACAGTGCCATGCTTGGCAATAAAACCTGAGGGGAGGATTTTTTTGAGGAGGTAGCTGTTGCTACCAGTGGCTGAGCATATCTACTTGTGGGAGGTGGTGAGTGATTGTCTTTGCATTACCTGGGTTGGATTTTTTGGGTTTTAGTTTGTTTGTTTGTTTGTTTGGGGTTTATTTTTCTTTCTTTTTCTTTTACTGTTTAAACTGTCTTTGTCCTGACCCACAGTTTTTCTCACTTTCTCTTTTCCTATTCTCTTCCCCATCCTGCTGGAGGAGGGGGAGTATGGGAGAGCACCTGTTTGGTGCTTGGCTGCTGCTTAAGGTAAACAGTGAAAATAATGTAAAATAAACTCAGAACTATTTGTACATTTCTAAATGCAAATGTTAGAGGTAAGTAGCAGTCCATTAATTAAATTAGTTGTAACAGTTTTAATATTGGTAATTTTAAAGATGCAAAGCACACTGTAATAGATAGTAGTTTGTTTCCTTTGTGGAAGGTTTCCTCAAAATTTTTAGTTTTGTTCCAATGAAAAAACTTTAGCGTAAAACTCACCTTTTTGTGACAGCAGTTAAAATTTTTTTTTTAAGTCAGGGATGACTGTGTGTGCAGACATAATGCACGCATATATTATAATACAGTCATGCATAATTAATTTCTGCACAGTTGGAATACATGATAGATGGTTATTGTTTTGTAGATGTATACAGAGCATGCAGAAAAATGGTTAGACTGAGCTTGCAATGACTGTTTGACAAGACCATTGAAGCCAAATAGCCTAGAGAAAATGGAGAAACCAACTCTGTGGAGGCCAATAAAATTATCATAATCCACAGCAGGCAGTATATGTACAGGAATAATCAGGAGAGCTAAGAGCAAGTCCAAGGGGTGAGTAGCTAACCATGGATAAATGACAAAATAATCTGAACATATGCAAAAGCAGGTAATAGGATAGTGAGCGGTGTCATTGGCTCATTCAGGGAACAATATTGTTGAATTAAGATACTCAGATGTTTTGCTGAAGACCAAAATTAATTCATTTTGTAGCATTTATTGTCTTAGAAATTTCTGGGAGATACCAACTTTGGATCTAGTCCCTTCTGGCAGTAAAATACAGTTGGAACCCCTGAGGTATAGTGAAACTAAACTGTAGAAAATTCTAAATGTATTCATTATATTTTTGCACACAGTAATATATAATATTTGAAATTTCTTGCCATATAATGTTACAGAGACTAAGAGTGTTGTAATACGTTCAAAAAAGCCAAAGAATGGTTGTTAGTGGATATGTAACATGAATAGGTATAGTAACAGAAGTGCTATTAAAGCTTAAATGCCTTTGAACTTATTGGATAAGTTAGCCTCTGAGAGTGTGGGTGTGGAAGCAGGTTGATGCATAACAAATTTTTAACATTGCTTAACCCTTTCTCTGAAGCAGCTGGTGTTAGCCGTTTTGAACCATATTGGGCCAAATGTTACATTGCTCCTGTTAGGATTGGCTTGATTAACAATATATGGTACTCATAAAGCACATCTAAAAGCTAGTTTAACTAGGAAATTGTAGCTGACAAAAAGCAGTCATTAAGAGTGAAACATCAAACTGAAGAGCTTTTGTGAATTTCAGTTGGATTTCAACTCTGCCTTTTAATTATCTTCATGAGTGATGCTGAAGTAAACACAACCTTACTGATGAAAAAAAAGACAACTGCTAAAAGGTGATGAGTAAGACCAGTCCTAAGGACTGAGTTAGATCACTTGAAAAGCTGAATCCATTCTAAATAAAGGGTATTTTAATGAAGCCTAATGCTAGGCACGTCACCTTAATGGGGAGTAATATCCTGGGAAACACTGACTCTGAGTTATCTGCTAATCCTGGTGGAAAAGCATTTTAAGACAGCTAAGGTGATTTATATCTAAGCTTAATGTATAAAATGATGCGAAGAGGTCATTTTGACTATCCATTCAAAATTGATGAGACTGATGCTACAATACTAGTACAACTTTTGTGTCCACATTTTTAAGTTTGAATGACTTTTGGGAGAAATTGAGAATTCGGAAAGCAAGCAGAGAAGAATTGACTTTGGAGGTTGGCAGTGAAGTCCTTATAAATGCACCATCAGGGCTCCTTTAAGGTAGTTTATCAAAAATAAGATAGAGAAGTGGTTTGCTTAAAAATCCTGATTTTTTTCTTTTTCAATGCATAGAGACTCTTGTCTGTTAAGGTATAATTCTACCTTTTATTTGGGCAGAAGAGATAAATGAAATAAAGGAAGAAAAAAGTAAACAGCTGTAATCTAAAGACGGGCACTTCTAAAAGTTAATTAGCAGTTGGAGTTATTCTACCCAGGGAAGTGTGTTGCTTCCACTGGTGCATTTGACACAAGGCTTGGGTCTTTGCAGAAAATATGCTGTTGTAAAGGGTGTTATTGATTTCTGCACATGACCAGCAGACTGGAATTTGGTGTCTTTTGGTAGGTGATCAAGGGGTTTCTTCTATTCTTAAACAGTATCCTTTAATCCACTATGACAAATTGAGATCACGGTAACTACAAAAAAAAAAGGGTTGACAGATATTTTTTATAGTATCCTTAAGTATCCTGAAGTTATATTTTAACATCATTTTTTAAATGGTGCTCACTTCTTTCAATTCCCTGTAAACTTTGCATAAAAAGACACAGGAATTATTTCAATACTCCACCTTACAAAATGTAACTTGATTTATGAGAAGAATATTGTGGACACAAAGCATCAGTGTCTCTGTTTAGAAGTGGCTGCTGACATGAACACTGGTATTAAAATTTTCAAATTTTTGCTATCTACCGATGAGATGATAAAACCTAAATTTCAATCTCTGGCAGTCTAACAGTATAGATAACACTTAAATTCAGTGTGAAACCCTGAAAAAGAAGTGTCAAAATAGCTGGTCTAAAAATCTTGGATATACTGTATTTTCCTTCAGCTTTTTTTTACTGTTGTTTTAATTAGTATCTTGCAGGAAATCTCATGATTCTTGCATGTGTTGAAAACTTAATTTTGCCTCTTCAAATATTTAGCTTTTTATCCCTTAAACCTGAATCTTGCTTTCTTTAGCCTTTCAAGATTCTCTGAAGCATGGAATAAGGATGGAGCATCTTTATAATGTTACCTATCAATCGTCACAAAAGATAGATGATTTCAAAAATAAGATCATTTGAGTTGTTTAAGGTTTATATTTGCTTTCTCAGTAAGTGTTTAACTGTAAATCCTTCTATCCTTCTGAAAGCAAATGCTCAGTTTCTTCCTCCTTCCTCATGGATTTCACTTTTTTTACCCACTGCTTTCTTCTCTCATCCAAATATTTTCCCTACAAGTTGTTTTCTTTGTGATTGCTGCCTGGTTCTTTTCTACTTTTCATCCACAGTATGGACATCTTGGACTCTCTCTTAGATAGGCTCAGACATTAGAGGGCTGATAGAAAAACAATGGAAATAGAGCTGTTTTCTAGTAAAGGATGCTACTCTTACAATGCCAAGAAGCTCATCCATATTCCCAGCCTCCTTGTCCTCACATTCATCTCCTTGCTTCTGAGACATGAAAGAAGTTGATCCTGTCTGCCCTTCTCACAGAGACCTTTTGTTTCAGCTCTAGAGAAGAAAATGCTCGGTAAAGCACCTGTCAAAAGGCGGCTCAATTGTAAAAAAGACGGTAGATTCCTGCAAGTTATACAGAACCAGAGAACAAAACAACAATCTGTTTTGAAATCTGTGTTTTGAAAATCAAATGAATTGCTTATGAAAGTATTCTCTAGATGTAATTGAGCTGGTTTCATAAAAGTCACTTTATGAAAGCGACTTAGTAACTCCTTTCCTGTAATTTAGTATTTTTCTTGTGCTTAAAACACATGAATCTCATTTTGAGTGGAAGATGTGCTTGAACCAGTACATTGTGTTATAGATTCAGATTTCAGTAAGTTAGAAACTGAAAATAGTCAGTAATCTTCAGACTACAATCTGAGAACAATTGAGGAAAGTTGTTGCGTAGCCCCATCTTATGATGAAAGAGATGATGCCTCTTCTATCCTGCCTAAGATAGAAGAAGAAGAATCCTGAGGGAGACTTTAACTTGTGGGTCACCAGAACAGGTATGCATGCATACTCTGATGGCAATGATTATATACTGAATTTCCACATATCTCAAGGGCCTTCTAAACAGAAAATTGTATTTGATATTAACATCTTGCAGCTCTTACTGCCTGATAGGCATGTATGAGAATATGAGAATATTGTGAACCTGATTTTTTCTGACGACTTGTTTCCTTGCCTTTGTCATAATCTGAATTGTTTGTGTGTTAGTTATTAACAGTGCTTGCTTTAGAAATGAAACTGTGTGGAAGCTCATCCACTGTGTTCAGATATTTCTTTGAGCTGAGGGATAAAGAACACAGATAGTTGTAGGTGCATTAGGAATGCTTTATGTAGCCAAAGGTAATTGGTAGAGCCCCCTTAACATCCTGAAAAACAAGTGATCAGATAATCTCAGTTGTGTAGCTCTTATGTCTTGCTTAAAAGCCCTTCTTTGATTTCTTCTTGACAGCGTATTTCTTCATACAGCAACTGTTGTCCCTCATATTTGCTAGTGCTCCCTTCTGTGTGTGTATCTCTCCCTCCAACCTTTCCATTGGTCTCCAGGATGTCCTGTTGTTTTCTTTCAGTTCCTACATTTTGTTGAGGCTGTTAGAACAGCTACAGACTGAATAAAAGTATTGATAGCCTATGTGATCTTTCATGGCATTTTTAAAATCCTGTCTTTTAAAGAAATATTCAGAAGTTTTATTCTCCATTCTGGAGGACTTCTTGTCTTCCATTTCATGTTGTAATGATTTCTTAGTAACTTAAAAAAATAGGAAAGAAAGAAAACAATATAAGGGAAGTAGAACTCCTCCTCAGGGGATAACTGGGATCTGGCAGCCATCATTCCTGTGTTCATTGAGCATGCCTGCTTTTGAGAATGACCTGCATGCACTTTTTGCACGTATTCCACTTTTTTCACATTTGCAACATCATCAAAAATCTGTACTCAGTATATGATTTACGTGATAATCTGTTCTCCAAAAAGCAACTGAAATTTAAACAACAGTGGATTGCCCTGTGTAACAGCAATGTTGAGTTGCCTGGTGTAACACTAATATGACTTTTCCTACATATTATATAATACTTTCTTCCTAGTTTAAACAGTTAATTTTTTTTAGATTATGCTCTTTTTGCTGCTCAGCAATTGGATTTTTCCAAAGATAGAATTTGCACCTCATATTCTAGATAAACTACTATTTCTCTCACTCGTAATATGGGGCCTATGTATTGGAGAAAATTTTCACTCTTAGATAATTAACACAAAGTCATACATATGGTGTCAGAAAATATTTGTTGCTAACAGTTGGTCTTTAGGTTTTCTATGAAAAGTAAATTCTGATGGTTTCTTGCCTTGCTTCAGCTCACAAGTGGAGCATATATATTATAGATCTTTTCGTGTTTGTGTATACATATTTTTACAGATGAAGAAAGTGTGTGTGTGTCTACACACATGCATACAAGTATTTTAAAACAGTTTTGCTTTATTAATGCTGTGCACCAGAAAATACAGATACTTTAACTTCAATTATGTAAGTAATGTAAATGACCAATTTTTTTGAAGAAATGCTTATCAAGAGTAAGATGCTTACTTTTCATTCTTACTTGACAGAACATTGCTTAGGGAAGGGGCTTCATGGAATCTTCCTAACACCTTCACTCATCTATTGAGTAAACACCATATGTATGTAGAAGGTGTGCTACACATCTTACTTGTGCTAGTAAGGCTCTCTTTGAGGCTGATGCTTCCACATGAAACTAGATTTTCTCCTGTCCCGTGCCTTCTGAAAAGTATCTCCTTTGGTGAAATTGTTGTCTCTGCTCTGTCACTAAAACATTCCTTTTGTGCAACAAAAGCCAACAAAAACTTTATCAGTATTCACACATCTGTTTTCTCAATACTTGCAACATTCTGCAGTACTACATGTTTTGGGGTTTTTTTGTCAAAATTAACCAAAACCTGGTTTAGGAGTTACGGGGACAACATGAAAAGTAGCTTCAGTATGAAGGGCAGTACATGGAGCACTTAGGACTGCACTATTTTTTGCCAACTCTTCATAACAAGTCATATACTATACTGTTGCTAGCCACTTCCTCATTTGAAATATGTGGGACTTTGTGATGGTAGACCTGGTGTTGGACTTTTGTATAGGTGGAAATTTGGCTAACCATGTAATTTTTTTCTCTTTCTATCTGTCTCTTGATCAATTTTACAGTTTATTTCTGTTACCATATTCATTAGAAAAATGGAGCATTTGGTTCTGTTAATCAAGATCCTTGAAGCTGTTTAATACCACTATTTATGAGATACCAGAATGCCTGAGGAAAGAGATTATTCATCAAACACATTTTTCAATTGTTTGCTGTAGCTTCAGGTCTGAATAAAACATGCCTCCTGCAGAACTTTCAGTTTGGAATTGTTCCTCTGCACAAACTTTGATATGATTTCATTATTAATGGAATAACTCCAGTAGAGATAGGGTCTAAAAATGTTCTTGATTATGGGACCTGCAATATTTTAGACCGAGTACTTTGTTTGTATTAAGGTAATACTTGCACAAATTCTAAAAGTTAAAGTGGGTCAGAATGTCCTTGTCTGTCAGGGTGAAATCTGGGCCCTGCTGAAGTTTTTTCATCCATTTGATGTCTGAGTTTTCTCCGAGCAATTCCAAGAGGCTTGTTCCAGAGTGCTGTACACAGTGTTTTCAAAGGCCACTCACTGCAAGCTGAGCAGCTGCATGACAGAAGTAATTTGCAGTACAACAGTGGATAGATGCTATTTAAAAGTTCCCTTTCTGCAAAGCAAGTTACCAGTGGGAAGCGTTTGAGAACACCTGGTTTGAATACATAGTTCTTTCTTCCTTTGCTATATTTAATCTGTCTAGTTGGAAATGCTAAGATATTTAGCATTAAGTGTCACATGTAATGTTATGGGCAGTGGTAGAGCAAACATTCAGATTTTGTTGCTGTCCTGCCCTTTCACCAGTTTTTCCCCAAACACAGCAGAAGCACTGTGGGTTGTAGCCCTGTTGTCTACATTGGATTCAATCTTGAAATGTTGTACCTTGAGTCTATAGGTTGAATTCAGTGGGTTGAATTCCAACAACTTTTGCAGTATTCTAGAAAGAAAAGGAACCAACCTCAACAAGTGTGCTGCTTACTGTAGTAGGAGGGTATATTCTAGTGCACAAGATGTATCTGATGGTTATTTGCCTGTGCATGCACAAATGTATTGTTTCTCTTGGCCAAGTCTGACATAGATATATAGATACATATGAAATTAATTGGGATTTTTTTTTGCAATTCTTACAGACTGTGCTTCTCCTCTACTTCTGTACTTTCAAAGAGAACAGACAGAAGGTGCAAATAAGCTTCCATTTTGTAGCCACCATTCTGTGCTTGTTTTTCAGCTCGTCCTTTATTTGCCTCCTCCTCCATGTGGCAATTCATTGCAGGTGCATCACTGCAGGGGAGATATTACTGGAATAAAAGGATATCTGTTTGGAAAATTATTTCCTGGAAATTGAAATTAGCATAGTTGTTAATGTTGCAAGTTAAGAGAAACTCAGAATCAGAGACTTAGGGTTTTCAAATCTGCAGTTATTTTATATTCCAAGACATGATAGTCTGTCTACCTGACTGAACACTTGTCTTTTTTTTTTGTTTCTAAAGAATGTGCCCATCCCATAATGATGAAGTTGCCCTGGCCACAGTAGAGTTCACCTCACAAATCTAAAAAAACTACTTGGTATTTAATTCAAACTTCTTTTTCAGTGTGGTTTCAGCTGGCAAAAATCCCAACTAGAATGATGGGAAGAGATATAAATCAAGGCAAAGCAGGAAAAACCATGGAAATGTAACAACAGAGATTGTTTTAGGCATCACAAATGTAGAAACAATTGAAACCTTTTATTTATGAGTTATGGGAACAGTGCATTCAGCAGTGTGTCCTTCCCTTCCACCAGGCCCAGACTAGCTCAGGTGGCTATTCACCAGGTTAGCCTGGCTGTCAGTGTAGCAACTGCATTTGGCTCTCCATGGAGTCTGTAGGGTGGTGGATAGGAAGGCAGCACCATTGTTTCCCATTTCTTTATACTCGTCTACTGTTTGTGTTCTTGTGGCTGGAGAAGGCAAGGAAACAGTATTTTGCACTAGAAAATTAATTCCCTTCATTGAAAATAATGACAGTGCTTTTATAACCTGGCAGTGTTACATTCCAAAATAAATATATACTCATTCAAGTTTCTGCTATGTCTACATTCCTGCTCATTTCCATACTAGTAAAAATAACAAGGGGTGTTTTGACATCAGCTCACACTCAAGCAGCAACAAGGGTGTTGTTTTTCCCAAGCTGCTGTGGTAGCTATTATTGTTTATTGTACGTGCTGCGGTGCCTTGGAAACCCAATCTCAAGTCGTGCCCTGTTGCTCCAAACACCCTACAGACTAATAGTAAGAATAAAAAACCCAGTTCCTTACCTCCTTTGACAGCTTGCAGTCTAGTTTTAAGACTGAATGCAATGAGTAGATAAAACAGACAAATAGGTTTGGGAAGGCAGGAGTGTAAAGCAGGTCCATAAATTAAAAGCAGAGGTCTCAGTTCACTGTCTTTCTAGCTATTTTATTTACTTGCTAAATGTCGTTTGGACTTTCTTGCGGCCCCAAATTTACACTTAAAATAGAGAGTGTTTGTGATGCACATCTGTTTTAAAGTTTTATCTACTACGACACATGGAGAGCTGTTGCATGGTGTAGCATTTTTACTTTTAGAAGATTTTGTGTTATTTTGATTCGAGTGATGACAAAGCTTATTGGGTTTTTGCAGTGTTAGGACACTGAGTATGCTTGCATTAAATAGAGAGTTAAAACAGTCAAGACATTCTCCAGGCACGTCAGTATTAGTTATATATTAGTTAAAGAGGCTGGCTTACCTTCTTTCTGTCTTGAATGGGTATTTCAGATACCTAAATTCATATTTCATATTATAGAATTATAATGTTGACTGTAAGTAGTTGTGGTTGTTTGTGAACATGCAAAGGAAGGCAAAACTAGAATCTAATTTTAGTTTTAATCTACTTTGTATAATTAGTAAGAAATACTTTGCTTTCATTCAGTGGTTCTTTCCTGGGGTGACTTTATGATGCTGTATCCCCTATTGCCTGCTCTATGCCAGACATGAATCCTGTGCCTTTCTGTGCCTTTAAACTGGGTCCAGGAGAGGGGGGAGAGAAGCCGAGCAAATTCTTCAGAGCGGTTTTGTGTTCAAGGACACATATACTCCCCTGTGTTCTCGCTGCAGCAGAGCTGAGGAAAGAACTTTCCTGCTTTTAGCCAGCTTTAGGCTCTCTTTCTCAGAAGAGAGACAGAGAGTTAAAATTCTTTGCTTTTTAGCTAGCCTGCTAGCTGAGGCAAGAAATTTTTTTTTTTTTCCCTGGGACTGTGTTTTTTTCCTCTTCTCCTGAAACTGTTCAGCAACACCAGAACATCACTGGAAGGTCCTACACCATGGCCTGGGGGAGGCCCATGTTGCACCCCAGCCCTGGAGAGAGCAAAGCCACACCTACAGAAAGGACTCTGAATTTACCAGGTTTTCTCCACAGCGAGAGGTTTTATTATTTAACATTATCCATTCTTTTTTGGTGCCTGCGCGCACCCTGCTTGTTAAATAAATAGGGGTTTTTTTTCACTTTCCTCTGAGAAAAGTTCTTTCCGAACCTGGTGGGGAAAGGGCTGCTGAAACCTGACTTCTGTCAGAGGAAGTTCATTTCAGACGTTTCCTCCAAATTTGTCTCAAACCAGGACAGTGCTTATCTCTTAGTGTATTGTTCATACCTCTAGTATATTCTACCTTTTAGAAAATGGAAGTTCTTGAAATTAAAGGATGATATTAATAATGTGAATGAGGCTATGTTCTGCCTGGAGAGAAAATAAAGACCTTGAGTTGGATCCCTTTTTACGCTTAAAATCTGTTCCATTTTGTAGATCTTTGCAGCAGCATAGTGTGATGCTGGCTGGCTGTCAAAAAAGTAGATTCAGATATGAACCCTGATCAAGTTCACCTAGCAAACTCTACAAAAGTTAGAGACTTTGGGGGACAGGAATAGTCATTTGCTGCATTTAATGAGCTCTTGAAAATCTGGGTAATGTATTCTATTCAGGTTATTTTGAGAACTATTATAATGTATTCTCTTCAGTTGGGCTATTCAGTACTCAAAAATAAGTCCTAATTTTAATTATTTACAGATCTGCTAGTTACCTATCCCAAAACTATCCCATGGAAGGTAGGGTTAAGGTCTAAGAGGAGCAGAGTATTTTAGAGTGGTGCTTGAAGTTTTTGTATCAGTCATATTTCATGTGAAACTATAAATTGAAAATTTCTCATTTTAACAGTTTTTCCTCTTGCAACAAAATAATCAAAAAAGACTGGAGTTCATTTTTTTTGTTAACAAATGTACGGAATCAGAATCACAGAATCATTTAGGTAGGAAAAGACCTCTGAGACTCTCGAATCCAACCTATGACTTAACCCCTCCCTTGTCAACTAGGCCATGTCAACTAGACCATGGCACTGAGTGCCACATCCAGTCTTTCCTTAAATACCTTCAGGGACAGTGACTCCTATACCTCCCTGGGCAGTCCAGTCCAATGTTACATCCCACTTTCTGTGAAGAAATTCTTCCTGATGTCCAGCCTAAAAGTCCCTTATTTCAGCTTAAGACTGTGTCCTCTTGTCCTGTCACTGGTTGGCTGGGAGAAGAGATTGACCCCCACCTGACTACAGCCTCCTTTCAGGTGGTTGTAGAGAGTGATAAGGTCTGAGCCTCCTTCTCTGCAGGCTAAACAACCCGAGCTTCCTCAACCACTTCACATAAGACTTGTCCTCCAGGCCCTTCTTTAGGTTCGTTGTCCTTCTCTGCACATGTATTTTCCATTGCCATTTAATTATGTGCCTTATGTTTTCTGTACAATGTGTTGGCCCCCTGCGATAAACCTGCATGAAAATTGTGGATGCAAAAAGTGATGTCCAGGATCAAACGCTCTTGCTTGGATGAACCTCTGTCACTGCTTTGATAACAATACAGAAAGAAAGAGTAAAGAAAATTATTTTATGGATGAAGGCATTTTGCTCTCTAACACCTGGATGTTTTACACTTTTTCTTCTGCACCATCCCACTTTACACATCTCTCTTTCATTTAACCAGTGAAAGTTAGATGTATCTCCTCTCCAACCTGTGGAGTGTTTCTCTGGAATGTTTCTCCCTCTAAAATTTAAATGCAATGGTATCCTACCAATTCTTCAGCCCCTTACATATTGTTGTGAGTAGATCATTCCTACTCTGTTTAGGCCTGACTTTAGAATGTATTTATTCTAAATACAGTGAGAAGTTTGAAAGGAGTTTGCCCCATTCTCTTCCTAAGCTTTTTGTGTACAAATGAACTTTTGTTCATACCCCTTATTCTAGGAAATATGAAAAATAAAGAGTCTAAAGAGGCTCCTTTATGAGTTTGCTGAAAGTTTTTCTAGGGACAGGTTTTTAGATCGTGAGATTTGGGTGTTGGAGTTTCTTCAGTGAGAGTATGCAGCACACTTTTCTGGTTGTGCTGGTTCTTTCTTGATTTTTCAACAGGAATCAGATGCATTGTTCATGTTGTGCTTTCAGTGGTCTTAAGCGTGATAAAATATTAAGTGTGTCAGATCTTGAACAAGAATTATATCTTAGATAAAGGAAGGAAATCATCTAATCAGTCAACTGTCTGGCTTAAGGAAAAGGGCTTGGGATATCTGAGTTGTGAAGCGGGTTCTTTATAAGGTTGGGGAGTGACAGACACCAATGCTTTGGCTTTAAAACATGTTAATTCAACTGATGAACTCTACAGTTACCTAGATATCTATTACTCTGTCTCAAAGGTCTTCAGGCCCATGCAGAATCCTATTTTGGGATCTGGAACTCAGAATGTAAAGCTAAATTTTTAATTAAAACCCCACAGGTTTTTCCCTTGAAAAAAATGTTACTTAATTGGATTAATTAATATGTATGGAATAGGGAGAAACTGTAAGACAGGACATTCTTAAGAAGGAAACAATTTGAATCAACTTTTTAGAAGAAATGTTCACAATGCCTAAAATTAAAAATACTCTGAGGGGAGGAATAGGAGAATTTATATCTAAAAATGCCACAAGGGAACTTCTCTTGTGAAATGCCCCCCAAATAAATATTTTTATGACCAGCTCTGGATAGAGAGAGTTCATTACCCTATTATATATAAGCAAGAATCAGTCATAGTATGAAATACAGACCAGATGCATTCCCTTTATACTTTGCACCATCAAAGTGCCTTTTATTCAAATTTCCCACGTGAAAATCAGTCTTGAAAATCCTCCTGGAAACAAAATAAATATTACACTAATTTTTATAATGAGTAGAAAAATGTGTAAGAAGAGGAAGGACATTTTTATATCTTCTAATGGAATGCTGTGCACAGATGGGTGGGCTAGCACTGTCTGTGGCCAGTATGGCATGTGCTGAAATGCAGAATGATGTCAGTTCACTTGCTCAGCTTAGAACTACTTGTTGTCACAAAACTTCTGATAAGCCAATAAATATGTATGGTCTCCGAATGCCACCAGTTTCATATGAGCTAGCTCAACTGTTTTGCCAAGGTGTTGCAGTTCCAGGATTATCTTCCCAAAATCTGGACCTCCTCTAAGTGACTTGTCTAAATGCCAAAGTGACAGAAGTAGAACTGAAAATGTATGCTCTTGGCTGTTAACATATCCATTGCATAGCCCATATTTCTCTATGTACCATGAAAAAAGATTAGAACTACATTGTTTTCTAGAAGTGCAAAACACAGAAGAAAAGGACCATCTAATACCAAGTTAGAGACTTTTAAAATATTTTTTTCTGTTCCTGATTTTAGACTAGTCTATAGACAAGGATTTTGATAATCTTTGTTTCTGGATTTTAGGACTTGTTCTGTTTCCCTGTACCTAATATTAACCTAAATGTATTAGAAACCAGCAAGAATCTTGTCCATAATACAAAGGAGAGTCTGGATGAATTGGGAAGTACAAGTTAATTGTGAACATAATTGCACTTCTGGTGGGTAATTGCAATCGTAAGTCAAGCAAGACAGCTTCTAACAGTTGGGTCAGGTTTTTAATTCTATGATCTAAATTATTAATGAGGATATTTTCATAAGCTTTGTGCATAAAAATTGACTTCATAACAGAGAGGTCAGCTGGTCTTGTCTTCTAGCCTTTATGATTCTCAGTGATAATCAGAGGCTGTTTTCCCGTAAATGTACGCTGTTTTTATGCATCCTGACATACATACCAGACGTAGGTGGTGAATTACTTACAAGCTTTATGAAGCAAAAATTAATTCTGTAGGTTCTAGTTGAAAGAGTGATTTAATACCCTGGGAATCTTGAAAGCCATATTGAGTCAATTATGGAAAGCCCAGTGCAGGCTACTTTTCACAGTGTGGCTGCAGTCAGATGAAGTGATATGATGCGTAAAGGAAACAAGTGGATCAGTAGAAGAATGCATAATACCGTTGTATAAATCAGTAGTGCTTCCACATCTGATAGACAGCTGCATTGAACACAATATATCTTGAGACTGATACAGTGTTAATATAAGAGGACTTGAGAGAAGTGGCGAGGTTGATTAGGACTATAAAGATTTTTATAAGAGGAGACTGAAAGGTTGAGATTATTTATGCAGAAGATGGATTGAAAACTTCTATAACTTGTCTCCTAAAGCAAGATTTAAGAGCCCATCCAGTATCATCAAATAGAATAAATTCAAAACAGATAAACAAGAATTTTGGTTTATATCTGAAACACAAAGAAATGACAGAATTCAAGGTCACAAAGATGGAAATTTAAGATAATTCAGAAAGATATTTGGCACCCTTTTCAATTAGAATTTTAAATAATAAGCATATGAGGTTTTAGAAAAGATAAATCACTTTAAAAAAAAGAAGTGCCTGAGTCATACAGACAAACATATACTTCCACTATAATGTTTTATTGCATCTTCTTGGCTCACTGACATTATGAATATTGAGTAAGAGTCAAGATATTGGACAAAATGGACAATTATTTATATTCATGGTGACAGTGTCCCTTCCTTTGGCAATCTGAATTAATTTGTTATAATTTCTCTCTGCTCTGTTTGTCAAGAAAAAGGAATGAATGGCAGCTCTGATTTCCGTTTCTGTCCCCAGAAAGTACATGTCATAGCTGCTTTTCAGAGATTCAAAGGGTCAAAAATTTTGAAACCTCTTTCATTCACACTTCGTGCTTATGATCTATTAACAGGTCTGGTACTACAGAAAATATCTAATTCTGTGCTTCTTTTCTGGAATTTTGCTACTTTGATAAATGAGAGATGGTTTACTTTACAATTTCAGGGACGCTAACCTGGAAGCACTTATGTTCTTGGATGTGTTTTATTCTAAAAACACTCATACCTTGAAAATTTTTCTGCCTCTGAGTATCTCAATTTCTGTATTGTGACAATTATTGAGAGTCTTACCATGATAACATGAAGAACTTAACACATTCATCAGAAATTTGCTTTAAAAAAATTTCTTAACAAAACTCTTCTACTCCTACTCCAATTTACAGAACAAAAAATTCCAAGCCTAAAATGTAACCCTTCTTGATCAGGGCACTTGAATGCTGAACCAGAATCAGAATTTTGAAACTACTTTTTCTCTCCACAGAGATTCAAAACCTTTAATCCCATTTGTGTTAGCTGTCAAATTAGCAACTGTGTTTAGAACTGTGATTAGAACTGCTTAAAGAGAGAATTTCTGTTCTATGGGGTTTTCTGAGGAAAAAAGAAATAACATTTGGTTGCAGAATTAAAGGAATAAATATTGGAATTCCCCCCCTTGCCCTTCCCCCAAAATAACCCCCAAATTAATTAGAGTTAATTATAGTCTGTGAAAATCAGAGAATATTAATGTTGAAAATGTAGGTCAAACATGTCAAGAGTAGGTTACTTAGTGCCATGTCCAGTCTGCTCTTGAGTTTTGGTTTTCTTCACAGTGAAATTTATTTTCCTGATATATGATATCAGAATTTCGGAGGTGCCAGCTGGTGCCTGTTTCAGCTTGTCTTTTCCCTGAGCAGAGATTTTGCTCCCTGATGCCACTAGGGTCCTTAGGCGCTGCCAGAGAGCTGCTCCTGCTGCCAGGAAGCTCTCCTTGTCCCCAGTGCTTGGCATTAAGATGACTCCAAACAGGGTGGATCCCCTCCAGGTGCAGGTTGCACACACATCTGTGTTAGAAAGTACTGTTAGTGTTTTCCTTGTCATTGCCCCCGAGGGACACCCCTACTAACCAGCTGCTCCTTAGCTGGATCCAGTATCCCTGCACCCAGCCTGCGGGGTGGTGCCTGTCAGTCCAGCCAGTGGTCCCTGTGGTTCACCACACCCCATTCAGCTGTGGGAGACCACATCACAGGCTTTGTTAAATCAAAATAAACAGCACACACTGCTCATCCTTCATTCACCAAACCAGTCCTGTATTCATGCTGAGCTCTCAGATGACACAGTGCAAATAGATCATGTTTATTCCCAGCAATTTCTTGGTTTTCATATCCTGGGTGCTATTTTCTGGAGAATTTGATGTGTGACCTTCCCTGGGACTGAGGGTAATTGACCTGTATTTACCTGGAGTAATGAGTGCAGAATTTGAGCTGTTTTGCTCAATGACCATGGTCAGAAATTCGGCTTATTTTCTGATAAATTTTTCTCCTTTTGCCTCACTTCTTGGCTAAAACTCTGTTAGAACAATGCAAAGGGTCTGGGATTAAAATTCTGGTAACTCAGGAAAAATCTTTCTAAGAGAAGGACAATTAATTTGAGGTTACTTGAGAACTACTATACACGTAGTTGTTTAAACACAGAACATGGAAATGCTGGTTAGAATGATCTCAATATGCAGAGGGAAGGTAAAAAGAGGCAAATCACAAGGGTTCGTAAAATATAGCATGACTTTGAGCACTGTAATAAACAGGCTATTCAGTCTTGCTACAGTGCAGATACCTGTGGTAGTAAATCTGCCAGACACTGCTATGCTGTGAGGAAGGAAAGAGGTTGAAGGACATTCAGCTGGGCAAGGCCACAGGCAAGAGAATTTGATAAGAACCTGCACATATCTAGAGGGCATTAGGGGCCAAAAATGGAGGCAAAGTGATTTGTGTGATTCACAAGTGTCTGACAGAGAACAATAAAATAAAATTAAGGGAGAGTCTATCAGGAGACTGATTGATTGGTGAGATGTTAATAAGCTGTGGACACACTCCCATGTGAAGTCTAAAAGACAGCCCATGGGCTCTGAAAACTGAATTGACTAACAAATATGAAAATTTTATCAATCCCATATGAGCAGGGAAATTAAGGGAATGTTTTTGTGAGAATCCATGTGCCTAGCAACTGTGATGCTCTGTTACATGCTCTGAGGATGATCCATTGAAATTTCTGTGGAAAAGCCACCACTGATTGCAGTCAAGGTAGATCAAGACCTTAGTGCTAATACAGGCCGTGTTTGTCAAAGTAATTTTTCCAGGAACAAAGGTGGCAATGCACTAGGAATGGTTGTACCAGTGCAGGACCGTAGGGAATACCTAGGGAAAATAGGTATTCAGTAAGCCATTAGCTGTGCACAGGAAGCTGTAGCAATATGTTAACTGAATATCTGTTTTTCCTCATAGGAAGAGTTAATTAGTTAATTGGTTATACCTGGAAGTGATGTGGTGTGGGGCTATACTATTTCATTCAGGAGAACGTGCTAGGCTTATGTAATTTGGTTTTATTAGAGCTGAAAGACCATTATGTTCTATATTTGGCAATGTAGCGCATGAAATTCAATTTGATTTTCCTTGTTTGTCAAGAGGTTGCTTTCTTTGTCTCACTTAGATATTTCACTAGCGGGAGCCTCGAGTGTGCGTGGAGCCCGCCTTGTTCTCACACAAGTTGTTGCCCTTCTGATGAAGAGGTTTCACCACGCAAGGCGAGATTGGAGAGGAAGCCTGTCAAATGTGCTGCTGCCCGTCCTCTTTGTTGCACTGGCAATGGCCTTGTTTAGTGTGAAGCCGCTGGCCATTGATTATCCTTCTCTCAAGCTGACACCAAGACTTTATGACAATGCAGAATCCTTCTTTAGGTAAAGGGCTCATCCATCATCATCAATATCCAGTGTTCTGGGACCTTTACCCTCGAGTTCTCACATTTTAAAGACTATTTTTATTCTAGAAAGAATGATAGGTTACTTTTAAGAATAGTTATGTGGGGTTTTTCTCAGATGCTTAGTACACTTTTATAGATTATTATGAGGGAAAGATAAAATTAGAACACTTTGTGTGAAGGATTTTCTGGAGGAAAGAGCAAAGACTTCGGAGAAGATTGAACTCAAATCAATACCAGCCATGACCATTTATATGTAAATACACAAGTGTATTTGAACAAGCCTTTGCATGCTTCATTTAAAAAAATTGCTTAGGTCTGAAGCTATTTTCTCAAAACAATTCTTGGGTTTGAAAATGCCACACAGTGTTAACAAAGCCTGCTACCCTTCTTACTCAACCTAATTTCTAAGTGTTCAGCTTTGAAACGAACTAGATTATTTATTTATTTATTTATTTTTAATGTACCATATCTATAGAATTAATCTCTATAGAGTGCATGTCACACGTATATGTCACTTTCTCTACTGTGCAAATACACAGATTAACATAACAAGATGCTGTTTGAATTTATAAATATAATATAAATTTATTTTATAAGCATAAAAACACTTTAGCTATGCTAACTGCTAGGAATGCATGTTTATAAAGAGAATGATGCCCGTGGGCAGATGTTGAGATTTGTTTAGTCATAATTGTAATGAATTTTCTTTACACGTTCACTCGCATAAAGTTTTTAGAAATTAGATTATTTTGGTATGTTTCCTATGCATGGATTTTATAGTCCTTTTAGTTCTTGGGAAATACATAGGACCTTGAGCCTGAAGGTTAATAGAGCTAGACATATTAACATGTCTTTATTTCTTTTCTTTTTTTATTTTTCTTTCCCCTTCACTTCTTACCCCTATGGCCCACTTTGAACAGCACTGAAGATGATAACCTAGGAAACCTTTCTCGGGTTCTGCTGGGATATTTCTCTGATTGGGGCCACACATGCACGCATTCACAACATGGGTAATTGTGACTAATGTAACTATTTCCTTAATTTTAAATATTGAACATGTCATTTTTTTTCCTTTCTATGTAATGGATTATCTTAGGCTTTTTTTGGCAGCATGGGGTTAGTGACAAATCTGTTCTGATAAAGGAGCTGGCATCCAGGTAAAGAACATAAGTAGGCTTTACTGTTAAAGGTTTGATCCATACAGCTTAAAAGTCAGTGGCAGTTTTCTGATTAATTTCAGGATGATTTTGATCAAGTCTGGTGTCCATATGAAGGATGAGTAGACAATAAGGAAAATATATGTGAGGAAGCATTCCAGATTTCCAAATTCAGGAATGCAGTGGTGACCATGCTTTAATAATTGCTGCAAATACGAGACATGAAGCTCATTTGATGCCTATATAAATATTTTTAATAAATCAACTTTGATAAAAATGAGTAAAATTTGTATCACTTTAGACACAGCTGCCACTGTGATCAAATGCTAAGAAGGTGTTCAACATGCCAGATCTGTTCATTACTCTGGATTTCTTCTGTTAAGTGATATATTCCTTTCATTTAATAGTCATACTTTTATTATGTTTATTCCCATTAGAAAAGATAATTCATGTTGGCAGACGGAATCTATGTCACCCCAGGGTTCATGCAGATGTGTGTCTGAACAGGAGGTATGTAATTTTTTATTTACTTATGTATGTAAAAAATGTGTGTGTATATATCACTTCTAGTTCCTTGGCTGCTGTTTTTGAAGGCCGAGTGAAAGTGATGAGGAAATAAATCCTCACAGGTCTGGCTTTGTTATGATTGGAGATTTACTTCTGTTTCATCTAACAAAACTGTACACAATTTCCTTGTTTATATATATTAACACATATGTGCACTAGAAATGGCTATAGATGGATCTAAAATAACAGGATCAGAGACAGCTGAACTATTTTCAGCAGGTGCAACTTACTTTAAATATGTTACAGAACTCTGATTAAGAAAAACCATCATGTAAAACAAGGCCAAAAGATAACAATTCCATAACATCTGGAAGACTACCTACTTGCAAAGGGAAGGGCAGGTGAACCTAGCTGATAGAACTCACCAGGGAATCTACACATGAATGAGATTTAATTGATAGAGTTTGCTTTTGGTTTAGATTTTGGGTTTGAAAATACAACAGGCTTGAAGAAATGAAGAATTTTGAAAAACATAATGAATTTCTGACCTTCTTGACTAATGACTCTTCCTGCTGACTTGCTCTGAGCTGAGTAATAAACAGGAGTATGAAACTGTGTCTGAGGTGACAAATGTATTTGTCCAAAAGGGAATATCCTACAAAAAATTTCTTTTGTTTATGAAGACATAATTATTTAGACTAAGAGTTGCATATGAAATATAGCAATACTGTTTGGGAAAAATGAAAGGAGGAAACTAGTTTTTTACTTTTCTGGGCAAGGAATAAATTTGTCTCTAATACTAATGAGACTTATACTTAAAATACAAGAAGGTTGAATAAAATACAAATGGGAACTTACACAGGGAGAGGCCTATTAACCATGAAAACTGAAAGAAGTCACTTGACAGTGGAAGCAGAACTCGTATCTGTGAGCTATGTAAGAGCAATCTTTGAGAGTGAATTTTTAATTTCTGTAGGGTTGAGACGTCAAATAAGCATTAAAATTTTTCAGTTGATTGACATAAAGTACTTTGTAAAGCTTCTGAGATAATTGAGCCTAACATCTGTCACCTTTTCTTTGGTTGTGAGAATGTCCCACTGAATCATTAGAAGACAACTTCCTTTATTCTTCTCTGCAGCCCATCAATAAAATTTTTAGAAGCATATAACATTAATTATAATTTTGCTTTCATCTCATATTTATCTGGTGCCTATTTTGTGTTTCTTCTCAGGAAAAACAAATAAATAGCAGTCTTGCCTTTTTCATTGCTGTAAACATTCCTAAACTTATATACAAGTTTTGATGTTTTCAAAACAAACTGACTGACAGGGCTGCAAGAGAAATCAAAGGGATTTCTAATATGTAGGTGGCACAATCATTTGAGTTGCTTTATAAACATAAAACTATACATAATTTATTGAAAATCTGTTAAAGCTGAGAAAGGCAAATCCAGATAAAAAGAAATGCTGTAAAATCTGCAAAAATAAGGCTAAATGTAGTGCCACTTTTAAAAAAGTGCTTTACTTATTTTATGTATACTTTTTTTTCAGATGTGCCCAAGTTTCAATACCTCTGCTCCCTATGTGAAGAATAAGAAAGGACATATTTTGTATAACCTTTCAGGGTTCCCTGTGGAAGAGTATTTAGTGAGGTCTTCCAACAAAACAAGGTAGTCTTTGTTTATCCTTTGTGTATAAACCCCACAGTCCTTCCTGATCCAAAGCACAGATGTTTGTCACTGAGAATATAAAAGGTGGTTGTCTTTATCTGGTGATTGTTATCAGAGTCAGGCTACGATTCAAGGTAGCATGAGAGCCTCTCAATGGTCACATCTCAGAACTTCCTCCAGCAGTTGCATGGTGATTGCCTCTAGGCATACTCTGGATTTTCTCCCACGTAGTGAGTTATTTCAGCATCTCAGAGATGCATATCTAAACCAGGTGAACAATATCATTTTCATTCCTCAGAGACTCAACCAAATAGAGGTGGATATGCTCCAATTAATATTTTCTTTGAAGTAAAAAGGGCTGGTATGCCCCTGGCAATACTTCATATTCTGTGATATCAGCAAGAGAGGTTATCTGCTGTATTTTGAAGTTTACTTATGTGCCTTTACAACTCAACCACTGCTGATAATGTAAGTGGAAATATTAGATCATAATTTTATCGAGGAGAAGAAAGTCTTAGCCACTTATGTATTAAAAGAAGGTGCATCTGATTTGATATTAATAGAGGTAAGCATCTTTGGATGAAAGATTTGAGCTAGTATATAAATGGAATAGGAAGAAATAAACTTGTTTAAAGTGCTTCTGGAAGTCAGTAATACCTCACTTGCTCACAACCCTTCCTGTTGCTCAGAGATTTCAGCTTTCAAAAAGCAAAAATTCTTATCTAGGGGAATACCTTTGCTGGAAAAGAGACAGTAATATTCACTTGATTAAACACTACGTTGTCCCCCTCCTTTTTAACAAGGAAGGAGTTTGTGAGGGGTGAAGTTTTACTTTCAGTTGAAAAAGAAAGCATTGAGTAGCTATCTCAACTTTACCCTTGCAAGCAAACTGCAAAGCTTAAGGCAGATAACTCTTGGTTACTTTAATTTCTTCTACCAGCTATGGTGGTTGGTCTTTTGGAGAGAAGAAAGCATTTGAACTTCAAGATAAAAAATTGAATAACACCAAATCTCAACCTCTGGCTAAGGTAAGAGTTGCATGAATGTGTGCACATCTCTATATATGTATTGAACACTTTTTCAGTCTTCAGACATCACAGCACTTAGCAAATAATAAATCATTACATAAAATCCTTGCATTGAATAACTGGGAGAAAATCCAGTCTCTTATAGTCTAACTCTCTGTTCATAATTCTTGAAGTATTCTCCTGTGTTTGAGAAAGAGTTTTGAATGAATCAAATTATATAGCTTTTATTGTTTGGGGTTTTTTTTTCAGTCAACTGATTTTAGAATCTAAGTTTGAAACTTGTTTTTAGATAGTCAGCCAAATTTTTTTGTTTGTTTTCTATGAAAAGCCAATGTCAGAATCAGCCAAAGTGCATTGAACATCACAAAAATGGGTGGCTATTGATGCTTTTTCATGCCTACAAGGGATACTTTGCTTTGCTTCATTTCTCTCACCACCCTACCCCTAAGAGTAAAGACATCTTCTAGGAGCAGCCCCTTCTGCATAACAAATAAACCAGCCTTTTCTCAAAAGAATTTTTCTAAAACCTTCCAAGGCAAATAACATCCCCTGCATTGGTAAGTTCTTGTTAGCCTCCAGGTCTCATCCCAACTTTACACAATATGGAGATTCTGTACCTCTCCACTGCATACCAAAAGGCCTCAAGGAAAAGCCCTTTATTTCAGTTGTGCTTAGAATAATCCTTCTTCTTTGACGTTTGGGATCCATTCAAATGTAGATGTGTTATGAGTAGAGGAACAGCAGTTTTGGGGAAGTATTGATGCATATCAGTGAGTGGTGTCTGTTTTTGTATTTGAGGCAAGATTTGTTAAGAGAAAGCTGTGCATTTTTCAGATTCCAGATTAGGATATGAAGGAAAGATTCTTCTGTCTTTAAATTGTTTTAAGTAAATATAGATTTTATTTGCTCTTATACAAAAAAAGAATATAAGGAACAGCGTAAGTAAGCTCTATCCCAAAATCCATTTTGTGACAGTGTGTTAGAAAAAAATACACGTATTCTCCAGTCCAATGTCATTTCATGTTTAGTTTTGCAAAACCTCTTCCTGTTTCTAGTGCCTTTTCCATATAATTTATTAGAAATCTCCCTATTTTATAGACAAATCTGAACATACAGATTTTCATTTTAGTTATTTGTAATCTCTCTTCTAGTGCTGTATATTTTATAGCTTTGAAGTCCAGTTCCATCATTCCTTCATTAGAAACCTGAAGGTTTTCAGTAAGATTTTTTTTCCTGACTGCCATTCTTTTAATGTGTATCTTTAATCATTTTAGACTCTTGTTTTGACATGCTTGCACTGTGGTTTTTGTCAGGTCCTTTTTTTTTAATGTATTTGGTATAGAGCTCCACCTGCCATCAAGACAGGGATAAATTATAGTTATATTCTTAGTAAGTAAGTTTCATATTTCAGACCCAAAGCAAATAGTGGAGTAAATTTATAAAGGGCACTGTGTTATCTAAAGTATCCCCTGTGTCTTTCAAGTGATGCAACGTCAAGTTATGGCATTAACCTTTCAGTAACTAATGACCAGATTTTTACTTTGACCTTTCAGGTTTGTTCATCAGACAGTGAATGTACCATTTACATAGCCTGGTATAAAAGAAAATGAGAAATTTACATTTGAAGAGAATTACTGTATGATTCACTTCATTTCAGAGAATTTCTGAGCCAATAATATTGACCTGATTAGAAACTGCATTGTCCCCCTCCTTTTTAACAAGGAAGGAGTTTGTGAGGGGTGAAGTTTTACTTTCAGTTGAAAAAGAAAGCATTGAGTAGCTATCTCAACTTTACCCTTGCAAGCAAACTGCAAAGCTTAAGGCAGATAACTCTTGGTTACTTTAATTTCTTCTACCAGCTATGGTGGTTGGTCTTTTGGAGAGAAGAAAGCATTTGAACTTCAAGATAAAAAATTGAATAACACCATTTTAGAAAATTTCTGAATCTTTATACATTCTTCTCCTGTACTCAAAAAGCCAACAAATATTCTTGTTCAAATTAAAAATGTTTATTTAATACCTATTTTACTGTACCTAATCACACTCTGCTGTATATACTATATAAATGGTATATGCATGTACACCACAAATGTGTATATGTGCATACAAGAGAGAGAATATATCTATCACTTTACAAATGTGGCTGATTAAAAACACTGAATATTGGCATTCATTGATGATCTGTGCCATGTAGAAAAAGCACAATTTCTCTTTTTTTTTGTATTTTCATGACTATGTATTCTCTGGCTTCCTCTGATAATATGGCCAAAAAATTGTTCCATAATAGTTTCATAGTTACTGGTTTAGAGCATGATGAAATACAGGAAGAACATGTGGTAATTTTAAATACTGCTGAAAGGCAAATTGTACTGTTCACATGTCATTTGGAAGAGTACATTTTTCCAATTCCAAAGGTTGGGACTTGAGGCTTTACAGTACAGTAATTGTATAAGTGTCCAGAGGAAAAAATTACATCTTTCCAGTCTAATATCAATCATGAATGTGGTCCAGCAATGCTTAGGGATTTCTCTGCTCCTTCTCATCCTTTTTCTTGATAGGCCATATGTTAGTTGAAATGTCAGTCTAGCTTTATTCTGGAATATTAATAGCAAGTAAAAGATTATATAATAATGTAAAACACGTCTTCACAGAACTTCTGTCTAATGTGGTGAGGGGTTTTGTTTTTCCTTGGAAAAGAATTTTCCTAGCTATGGATAGAATAAAAAAGAAAATAAAAATTAATTATATTGATGTATATATTTTTCTGTTCCTCAGCTCTTTTCTGCCCTCTGTAAATAATTACCTGTGTGGCACAAAAGAAATATGATTTTTCAGCTAGAGCTAATATATTTTCTTTCTTTATATTTTACCTTTGCTAACAATTTTGAATAAGAAACAAGTCTTTAGAAAAAAGACCTTACATGTACCTTCTGCTGAAGCGAACAACGTTATATGTCTCTTTTTCCAGATTATAATAAATTGCATATCCACCTTCAATTTGGTTATTTCCTGGTGGTTTGATTCAGTTACATAATGCACCTTGAAGTATAATTCCAATTAATATGTTGGATATTGAAAAATATTGTTACACACAATGTTCTATTGTGGTTTTGTATATTCATTTGAATAGTGCTTGCCTTACTCTATTTCAAAGGTGTTCTCTGAATATTTGTGACCTTTCCCCTGCCTGAATTAAAGGAGGATGTGTTGTCAGAATTTTACTTTGTTGTTTTTATAATTGCCTTTTTTTCTTCAATACAACAAACACAATTACAGTGGAGTTTCATTATGTATGTATGTATAACTTTCTATTCTGCAAAAATCTTTAAAAAAAAAAAAATAGGTGTATGGGGCTGTGAAAAAGACAGGTTACCCTTGATCACTTGTTTCTGTCTTTTTGCCCTGGTTGCTATTTGCGCAGGAGATCCTGCAGTGCAAAGATTTTCAGTTTTCCTCAGGAATCTTAGGTTCTCTTTTGCTACATTTCTTTAAAGACCGCTCTTGTTGATTAATGAATGGGAGGTCTAGATTGTGTATTCATTTGTGGGAACTGAACTGGAGGAGAACAAAGGAATTTCATGACTTTGCAAAGAGGGGAAGACTTTGGGGTTTGTTCTTTTTTCTTTTCTTTAAATGTGGGGACATAAGAGTTTGAGACATTTGATTGCCATCACATGGCATGTGGAAGACATCCAGGGGATCAGGCCCAGCCAACATGGATTTAGAGAAGGCAGGTCCTGCTTGACCAACCTGACTTTCTATGATAAAATGACCTGCTTAACAGATGAGGGAAAGGCTGTTTATTTTGTCTCTCTAGACTACAGTAAAGCATTTGACTCTGTGTCCTATGGCATCCTCCTTGAAAAACTGGCTTCTCACGGCTTGGATGACTGACTCTTTGATGGGTCAGAAACTGACTGTATGGCTGGGCAAGAGAGTTGGGATGCTAAATCCACTTGGTGGTTGGTCACTAGCAGTGTTCCCCATGGCTCAGTTTTGGGGCTGGTTCTATTTAACATCCTTGAAAGGAGGTTGAAGTGAGGTGGGACTGGTTTCTGCTGCTGTGCCTGCAGTGAGAGGACAAGAGGAAATGGTCTTAAGCTGAAACAGGTGAGATTCAGATTAGATATTAGAAAAAAAATTCACTGTTAGGGTATCAGGCATTGGAATAGTTTTCCCAGGGAGTTGGTAGAGTAATCCCTGGAGGTGTTTAAGAAGTGTCTGGATCTGATGTCGGGTGATGAGGTTTAGTGTTCTAGGAGTTAACAGGGGTAGTGCTGGGTTGGTGGTCGGACTTCATGATCTTAAAGGTTTCTTCCAACCAATTCTCTGATGCTGTTGAGATTTCAAGCAGTTGTGAATACCATATAAAGAAGAGTAGAAAATGTGAAAGGTAATGCAGACAAGAACAATGGCAGATCAAAGCTGCTAATGTTTTTAATAATGACTAATACAGCTTGTTGCAAAGAAGATTCAAGGGTGAGAGGCAAAGAAGAAATGACAGTGGAGCTCAGAGTGGTTCCTGGAATCGTGATCTAGGATAGATGGGAGGAAAATCAAAAGGAGAGTCAGAGTATTGTAAGCCTCACCTCGTAAAAATGTGGAGATCCAAACAAGTAGGTGGTCAGTAGAATGAATCAGAAGAAAATAATTATTAAGAAAGAGAAACAGAACTGAAGTTTAGGCAGCCTGCACTGGGAAATATAATGGAGAATGTGTCAGAAAAAAGAGTCAAAGTCTGGAACGAGGGGCAAAGTAAGGTTTGTAGTTGGATAGTATAAGAAAAAAAGAAAAAAAATAGAAAAGGCAGAATTATATGCAAGTAAATGAGAACAGCATCAAAGCAATGATAAGAGAATCTTTAGGGAAGTTTCCAAGATGTAACTGTATAGATGGTAATTTTAGAAATTATCTAAGAAAACTGAAATCTTAGAAGAGGTGTTAAGGCAATAAAGACGTATATTAAATCCTGTTCACTTTGCAGCATGATTCAGAATCCAGGCAGACAGTGAGAATTGCCCTATCTAGGATGTATAAAATGCAGAGTACAAACAGCTGATACCAAAGAGGGAAAGGTTAGGAGTTTTTCAACTGTTTAAAATAAAGGGGAGAAGAAAGGGTGCTGTGATGTGAGAAATGGATAGTAATCAGATGGTTTTAAATGTCACTGAAACTGAAAATAAACATACATAATAATTTGACCTAGTTTTCAGTGTTGATAACATAGGTTCCAAGGCACTATGAGTAACAGTAATGTATCAGTTGTCTGTATCCATTTTCTCCATGCTTAACAAGCCACTGATGCTTGTTGAAGGTGGAGACAGCTTTTTCTATGGAATAGTTTCATACCTTGTAAACAGTGCCTTCTTGATTCTTTCTTTTCCCCTCTTTCTAGGATATTCTGTTCCTAGATATTTTATGCTGTGTGTCACGTGCAGATATTATTTAGAGAAGTCCCTTTGGAATTTCAATGATTCTTCCAATTTTAACACTAGTTTTACTCATCTTTTTGTATTTTTGATTAAACTGGCAGGTGTTATTTTCACACTGTTCTTCCTCTATTTGTTCAACCACATGTGTGTAAAGGAGTGGGGACACAGAGTTCCACTAAATCAGAGAATCTCAGTTTAGTAATAAACATATGTGTACAGCTCCAACAATAGAAAACTGCTGCATGCTGTTGAAAGACCTGTGAAAATCAACTGATTCTGTTCTGCCTGGTTGACTTTGTTCTATAAATAGATGTCATAATAGACGAATTAGATATTCTTCATGAAATTCTTAAAGGTATGTAAGCTTTCAGGTAAGCCTTCAGATTGAACTAATTTTTGATTGACAATTTCCATTCTTTCTTCCAGGTGTGGTATAACCAAAAAGGTTTCCATTCACTGCCATCCTACCTAAATGAACTCAATAACTTCATTTTGTGGCTGAATTTACCTCCTAATGTGGACTGGAGACAGTATGGTAATAGTCTTTCTTTGTATTTTTTCATATATTTTGGAAAATAGTTTTTAAATAAACTAAAATAATTTTAAGTATGAAAGTTTTTCATAGTTTACAGTAGGATTTCAGAGTCCCATTTCTTGGGAGGATTGAAAAGTGAAAATTTTAATTACACAGAAAGTTTGTATGAAGAATGTAGTACACAGTAATTTGAATTTAAAGCTTACCATGCCGTATGAATTCCTTACAAAGACATTCCTGTGGAATAAGTGTAAATTGGTTTGGGATGTTAGTCCCTGTGAGACTACTGCCAGGGCTTGCTTAAATGGAACTACTAAGGCACAACAGAGTATGGATTTATAACTTCTTTGGCACTTTATTATATCTCCTTACATAAATACCCTGGGTAAATCCAGATTAGCCTGTAAATTCACACTGCAATGTGATGTTTCATAGCATCCTGTTACTCAAGGGACATGAAAGGCTACCATATCTTATTATTGTACATAACAAAAGAGAAATTAATATATTTGACATGTGAATTCTCTGATTCAGATATCCCTGAACTTTAAAAAAACTCGTTAAAGTAAAAATTTTATTAACTCACCTCCAAATAAATGACTGCAGCCAAAGACTCAGGTGTTAACACAGGTGAACTTATAGGATGTGGAAATCTAGTCTGAAATCTGGGCTTGATAGTTCAGGTTAACTTCTATTCATTCCAGTTTCCTTCATTCTTAAGATACTGTTAAAGAGGAATTTGGTTTAGAGAAATTTAAAAAGAGTTTATGACCTATTTTTGAGTGTTTTTGTAAAGTTAGGATGGTTGTCTGTAATGGAAAAATGCTTTTCAGTATTTTTATAAGGAAGAAAGAAGACTAAATCGGGGAAAATAGGGAAGGAATCCTGAGCATCTAAAAATAGAAATTAATTAAAAAACTTCCTGGAATGTCAAAGAAAAAAAGAGTAATGGCTTGCTTTCAAGATGGCTGGGCTTTTATTTTTCTAAATGAATGAGAATGGATCAAAGGTAATGTGTTTATGCAGAAACTTTGAATGAAATGAAATCAGGTATTTTAATGAGAATTTTTAATAGACATCAATTTTTAATCAACTTTCCCTGTGCTTCGTGAGTCATACTGATGCTAGCTTTTTTTCTGTATTATTAGACACCCCATTCTGGAACGTCAATGTTTGTGTACCCTTGCTTTTATATCTGTCACGGAGAATCAGGGTTTGCTGTCCTGCTTAGAGTAAGAGAAAATGATACTTGTCCCAAGGATTGCAGAAATGTTTTACTTTTTGATACTTTATGGCACAGAAACACAGCAAGCAAAACAGTGCTTAAGAAATACTTGAAGTCTTTTACTGACATCTGTACAAGTACGGGCTCATTACATAAGTTTGTGGCAGAAAATGTTAGCTGTCTGCAGAAATAGAGCTTGAGAACTGGAAAGTAATTTATTTATGTGTTCATCTGTTGGAGAAGTGCAATAAAGATGGACTGATCACACTCTTCGGGCATAATGCAGAGGGAACTGTCAGAAATGTTGGGACGAGAGGTCAAGTTACCTACCTATCTATCTGTATGTATGTGTTTGTGTACACGTATTTGTATGTGTGTGTGCATGTGTGTACACACATGTATATCTGTGTATTTTTTGTGTAGAGACCAATATATATGTATATTTTATTTCTAAAAAGCTCAACAGTTCTCCCGTGCAATATGGGCCACTTTGACTTTTAACTTTCTCTTATTTAAGGATACTGTTCTAACAGAGAACAACTATTCATATGCTTTTGTTATTCCAACTGTTATATGCAGTCCTGTAAATCAGCAGTCAGGAGACCATGTACTGTGTTCCAACATTGAAATCTATTATTTTTGATTTTTTTTTTAATTCTTCCAAACTGTTTATATGCAAGGTCAGTTCTAGAGTATTGTTGGAAATTGCTGTGAGGAAACTTGTTAAGATGTTGCAGAAAGAAACATGGCTTTGTAGTTCTGCTTTGCATTAATGCCATGTTATTTCACAGAAAAACCTTTTTCCTGTCAACAGAACCAGCACTTCTGTATCACTTTTAAGTGACATAAAAATAATTCGGCCCTTTAAAAGGGACAGTAAGGACAAAGTCTTTTCTTCCTTCACAAAAAAAAAAAAAAAAATCTTGCTTTACAGCAAGAAGCTTACTACAATAGAGTAGAGCATTGCCATGGATGTAAACTCAATAGCAGCAACTATGGTGTGGAAGCAACCTTGAACGAGGTCAACAAGTTCAACAACTTAAGTGCTCATACAAAAGCTAAGAAACTCTTTCACTTTGTCGTTATGTCCTGTGTGTATTTCTTGGACATGAGCCCCGTTGGAGTTCTCCCAAGAACTTTGGAGGAGGGAAGAGTCATTACAGACCACATGTCGAGTTCTACCTGCTTTGCCCACAGGGGCAGATCCAGTAACTTTCATAGGAGATCAGTAGCACTGGTCCAAGTTTGTGATAGGTTTTGATAATAAGGAGCTGAGCAGGAGGCTAATTGCTTTTGTCTAAAGCCTTTTCTGCAGTCAAGAGGATACAGGGAATATAGACTTATGATTTAGTATGAAAGTTTGAAGGAAGAAATTTTACCCAAGGGTACAGAGGACATATGCTGCCTTGCACTGATTTATACTCCTAGGGATTTGTATCTGTTAAAAAAACTTTGAAAAAAATTGATTATTGCTTTTTGTTCTGTCAGTCCAAGTTACTAACTTTTCAGCATGCAGGAGCACGAATTTATATTTATTTAGTAATAAAAAATCCTTTGTTTTTGCTATTGTGTAATCTGATCTTCAAATCCTTTCTCTGCAAGTGCAGAGATTTCTCTTCACCCCTCTCTCTTAACAACATTGGATTTATTGGCAAATTTCTCTGTGAGGATGCTTGGAAAGTTGCAATGTTTTTTTCCTTGTAATTTTCATATAAAGAGTGGTATGGTTGTTGAGGAAAATGTGTGGGCCAAGCTGGAGACATAGGTAACTAGATGGAGCAACAGAAATTGGCCTGATCGATCTGTATCAGTTTGTTGTAGCTAATGGATCAGATGTCTCTTTTGGAACAGCAGTTCAGTAATACTTCTTGTATAAAAATATATCATCTTTTCTGTCATGTGGATAACCACCCCTACCTTCATGGTCATGTAAATCTGTGATTCCATTGTGGGAAAAATTCCTCTGTCTTACTGTGGAGGAAATCAAATGCATTGTTTTCTAGTGAGTTATAAATTCAGTGGCAGATAATGAAAATAAACATGTTAATAAAGAAAAAAGAGTGAGTAACACTCTTTAAAAGAGGAGGCAAGGTGTACTGGTTTTTTGTCAAAACCCTTCACCTCTGACTGGTATTCAGGCTTATATGAATGACATTTTCTAATCTCTTTCTGAAATGCTGCATTCCTACAATTAAGTAATGTAATTGTGAGCAAATAAAAACGGAATAATGAAGTAAGAGGAATAAAAAACTAAACGGCGATATATTTTGCTTGAGCTTAAGATAGAAATTTTGATCAAGTAAAACTTTATTTTTCACACCTAATTGTGTAACATTGAGTCAGAATGTGTTTGTCCTGCTGGAGTATAGGAGAAGGACTATAACCTCCCTCTTAAGGTAAGGCTATATAAAGAAAAAAGGAGTGGTTGTCATCTATAATGATGTCTGTAAAGTAGAGCGGTCAAAAAAAGTTCTTACATCATTTATCAAAGAACAGAAATGTCTCAATCTAGAAAGGCCTTTTGCGATGCAGTTACCCCATCTTAGGACTCCTATTGAAGTCACTGATTTTTTTAAAAAACCTTTCGTACTAGGACTCATTGTAAGCTTTCATGTGGCATCCTCATTTATTTCAGGTTCAGTTCTTCAAAAGAGTGGAAGGGATCAAGGGAGTAATTTTCAGCTGAATTGTGGTGGAATGTGGCTGTATAGTTTCCTTAATCCTTTGCAAATTATAACTTTAAACCTTTTTACAAAGGAAACTGTGAAATGGCCTTTAGGTGGAACCTTGTTAACCATGTCTAATTAGTTGGGGAAAGTAAAATAGAAACCATTAATGATGGTGCTGCCTGTGAAATTCTCCATAAAATATGAATCATAACTTTCAGTTAATAGTAATGTCTCATTTTATATAAATAGAAATATTGTCATATTTCATACTACCTCAATTTTTCTTCTACATACTATTTTATTTAATCTGAAGTAAGATGTCTGGAATAAAGAAACCTAGATTGGTCTTCTATTCAAGACTGCAACAATCATTATATTTAGACTCAGTAGCATATGTACTCACGACTCAGCTTGACATCAGAGACAGTTTACAAAGAAGTGCCCAGAGACAGGTTCAGACACACCCAAAATACAGTGCAGAACCACATTATATACCTAAGGACAGCTCTGACTAACCTACAGTGACAGCATACAAGATTGAAGACCTTTAAGATTTTTTCTTCTAGGTTTCTCCAACCGATACTGAAAAAGTACTGCTGGGTTCATGTCACTTTCCTCATTTTTACTGAAAAAACACAGATTTTGAAATTGTTTATGTAGAAAGTTGCACCCAGGTGGGATGGATTGGACTACCAGTGTCTTCTGTTCTTTATCGTGTACGGGATGGAAACATCCAACTCTCTAAAGTTATGACAAATTGTGTGTGCCTTAATTTTCTGACTGGTGATCAACTGGTTTAGATGAGATAGAAGATCTAGTGCACTTTCCCTTGAAGGTACAGATTGCAGACTGTTAATAAGATATTGGTATGGGGAAAGGTGTCCTGAGTTGTGCACCTCTTGAACGGCAACAGGGCAGGATGCAGAATGTTCACATCAAATGTATCTAATGTGCATACATTTTCCTTTTTCCTGTGAGTTTTCCTATCCAGAATGGAAAAGTATAGTATTTTATTGTAGGAAATGTTGCAATCCTTCCAATATTTTATGAAGAATTTTTTTCACTAGGTTACGAATACCTTTTTTAACAAATCAGAATCTAAAATTAGTTTAATCAAGAGCAATGTAAGGAAAGGAGTAGGATTGTTCCACCTGGAAGGGAGAATACCAAGGGGAGATCATAGAGAGGCTGAACAGGGTACAATGAATTGTTTAGTGCCTCTTCTACTATTAAGCATGTAACATGGGGCTCCTAGTGTCATGTCTAATGTAAATACACTCCCCCACCCAGACCCCAGCTGTGTTATTCCTGAAGTTTACAGTTAAACTGTAAAGCTCTGACTACTTCCCCCCTCTTTTTTCCATTTTTATGGCTTGAAGGACTGGTAAAAAATGCCCTTGTTCTCAGCTGTATAAAGCAAAGTCTTTCACTAAGCAATACAAGAGATGACAACTGAGCCTTTGAAATTAATGAAAGACAGAAGTGAGGAAAGAGAAAAACACACCAAAAATGTAGTGAACTGTAGGAAAAACAACTGAGAAAAGAGAAGTTCTATAGCTGAAAAAAAGCTAAGAAAATATATTCCCAAAATAACTGGCTGCTTGTGCTCTCTGTTGGGATTGACATCTGGATTCATTCCTTTTCAGAATTATACATGCATACGTATATCCGCTAGCATGTATACAGAGATGTTCCTTTCTTTGAGATGCCCTCCTCTTCACTCCGCTCAAACAGGGGAAGTACTGCCTCTCGTTTTGGAAACTCTTCATTTTTATATTGCAGAAGGTTAAAAGGTCTGAGAAAGTCTTTCATCATGGTCTTCTCGTTCTCTCTGTATAGAGCACTGAAGTATAAGATTCTCCATAGTCACAGTTTTTCCAGTTCTTGAATTGCTTTTGCATGGTTTTAGAAAGGTTGGAATGGGTGTCTATTACAATTTTTCACCTGTGCCCATAGAGAAGCCTAAGTGATCACTGTAAAAATAATGTGACCAACTGCATGCTGAGAACATAGATGGAGGGTGTTTTAGGACAATAAAGAAATTTTTTGCTGTGATTAAATCAGGGGAATATAATGGCAATCTGTAGATGTGGAAGAAATAATTTTCATATGGAGAAATTTATGAAAAGGAGCAGACAAAGTTAGTGCTAAATCATATCATATTTGGTGTTATTGCCCGTCTTGCTTTTTCCTCATGAATACTGATATGGTAAGATTTGCCCTGAGGTCTGTTCACACAAGGCTTGCAAATACAGTCCTTAAAGAAATCCTTGCATAAACACCAGAAGCATCTGTTTAATAGGAGCTTTATAATTTAGAACTTCTTAGTTTATCTGTCATTTATAGTTTTTAAGTCCTCAAAGACGGCAGATAGTTTTCAACTTAATGAGCCTCATTATAGCAGCTTTACATAGTAATAAGGCATATAAAGGCAAGAAAGTATCAATAAGTACATTTTACATCATGTTAACAGCTGTATTGGGACAGAGATATGTTTAAAAAAAGATGGTCTCCGTGGTTAGAAGAAATGTAGGAAGGGATAGGTTACAGAAGTACATAGAAGGGTTTTTAAAATAAAAAAAAAATATAATAGCAAATATTATTAATTCTGTTGGTTTGTTCTGTTACTGGAAGATCGTTCATAACTTATTTCTTGAGTTCAAGGGAACTTTTTTCCTCTGTGGATTACAATCTATTTTATTTGCTTTAAGTTAGTTATCTATTATATTATATATTAAATTAGTCATCTATTTTTTGACAATGGGGTGCAGAGAAGAAATCATTATACTAAAAAAGTAGCAAAGTCGTGATCCAAACTAATTGAAGAAATTCAAAATACTGAATGAAAGGCAAGTATTATATTTAATGCAGTGATAGAATTTTGAATTCTAAACACAACTGAACTTAGTGTAGCACAGTCATACTTTTCTTACTTGTAATCCTCAACCTTGTGAAATTTAATTTCAGTTGTGAGTGTAAATTAAAAAAAATGTAATCTTTTGTTTCATCTACATGGTTTGAATGGAAATTGACTGTCAAAAATATTTGCTGCTTTTAAGAAGTGTGATTAGTTTCTGTGACTGTTCTGTAGAAGGAAATTAATTCAGTGTAATTTGCTTTTTGATTGGTATTGTATGATACATTAATGCAAGGAGCATTATGCTATTTAATGTCATGGGTTTTTACTTTCCCCTGCAATTATCTCTCTTTCATAGTTTCTGTTTATTCTGTACTAGAGAGTTACACCAGTGCACTTCTGTGTATGGAACCCAAGTCAGCTGCTGTAGACATTTGTTTAATACCAAAGCAGTAATCTGAACGTTTTGTTAATTTCCCCTGAGATCTTGCTGCTGGGCAAGGGAGGGAATTGTCCTGCTCCGCTCTGCACTGGAGTGGCCTCACCTTAAATACAGTATGCAGTTTTGGGTGCCACAATATAAAGAAGATACTAAGCTATTAGAGAGCGTCCAAAGGAGGGCCACAAGGATGGTGAAGGGTTTGGAGGGGAAGCTTTATGAGAAGCAGATGAAGTCACTTGGTTTGCTCAGCCTGGAGAAGAGGAAATTGAAGGGAGACCTCACTGCAGTCTTCAGCATCCTCCCGAAGGGAAGTGGAGGGGCAGGTACTGATCCCTTCACTCTTGTGACCAGTGACACGACTTGAGGAAATTGCCTGACTGAGCCAGGGGAGGTTTTGGTTGGATATCCTAAAGGAGAAGGTTTTTCATCCAGAGGGTGGGTGGGCACTGAAGAGGTTCCCCAGGAAAGTGGTCACAGCACCAAGCCTGGCAGAGTTCAAGAAGTGTTTGGACAATGTTCTCAGGCACAGGGTGTGACTCTCAGGGTGTCCTGTGTAGGGTCAGGAGCTGGTTCTGATGGTCCTGGTGGGTCCATTCCAATTCTGCATATCGTATGATTACTTCTTCTAATATGCCCACTTTTATTCAAGCATTAGAAAAGCCTAGAAAAACTTTCTGGGAACTAAACTAAACTTTTTTCTGTCATGCTACTCCTCCTTTACATAAAAGGAAATTCAGTGGTTCCAGTGGGAAAAAAATCATTTTCTTTGATATGCCAGTTTTGCTTCAGAACAAATAGCTTCAATTGTTTAAAAAATTAATGCTTTAAAAGAAAAACAAAGGAAAATTTAAAACAGTCCCTGAAGGCACATGACATGAAAGACTTCTACAAATAGCAGAGGTACTGCTAGTGATACATCAAAACCTTATTGGCTTAAATCTTCTTTTGTTTTTCTAACTACCGTTGGGCTTCAGTATACTGTGTTTAGCTGTTATTTGAAAAATCTTTACCTTGTACTAGTTTCATGCGTGAGTTAATCATCATCCTGTTTTTCAGCTTTTTACCATGCAGTGATTTAGTGATGTTTAGATTACTTTGTCTTGAAGATGAGTAATGAAAAATTAAAGGGGCAAAATAAACGTGTGCTTACTCAAATTGCACCTGTTACTAGAATGAAGATATTTTCTGTCTTTATACAGCTGGACTCTAACAAAATAGGACAAAGTGTGTTCAAGTAAGTGGTGCCCCACAGAGTCAATCTAAGGCTACCAATTTGTATCTTTACCCAAGATACTGGAAAAATTATAACTGCTGTTTGGATGAAGTTTGTTTCTTTGTTTTGATTTGGAACAGCATAGATTTATTTGGACACTAATCAAATAGTGCTGATGTCATGGTTTAACTTAAGGCTCACTCACTCAGCCACTTGCTCACTCTCCCCCAGTGGCATGTGAGAGACAATACTAGAAGTGATAAAACTCATGGGTTGAGATAAAGACAGTTTAATAGGTAAAAGCAAAAGCCACACACACAAGCAAAGCAAAGCAAGGAATTCATTCACCATTTCCCATGGGCAGGCAGAGGTTCAGCCATTCCCAGGAAAGCAGGGCCCCATCATGCCTAACATTGACTTAGGAAGGCAAACGTCATCACTCCAGATATCCCTCCCATTCCTCATTCTTCCCCCATTTTACAGGCTGAGCATGATGCCGTATGGTATGGAATGTCCCTTTGGTCAGCCAGGGTCAGCTGTCCCACTGTGACCTCTCCCAACTCCCTGTGCCCCTCCCATTCTCCTCACTGGTAGAGTGGGTGAAGAGCAGAAAACATCTTGGCTCTAAGTGCTGCTCAGCAATAGCTAAAACACCACTGTGTTATCAACATTGTTTCCAGCAGAATCCAAAACCTACCCCCATACCAGCTACTGTGAAGAAAATTATTTCCATCCAGCACAAAACCATCACAGCTGGCACATCGGTCAGGCACACCTGCAGAGAAAAGTCATGAACAGCATCAAGTCCAGTGGAACAGAAATTTTTCCAGTGATAATGTTTTTCACCTTCACCACCCCCAATTTTTCTTCTTTTGCTTGAAAAGAAAAAAAGCAAAAAGACACAGTTTTTGTTCATAAACTGCCTTCCAATTCCAAAGTTAATTTTTCTAGATTGCTAAATGTTGGTTGCATCAAGAACTAAAATAAGCCTAAGAATGCATTGCCTGCTCAGGATTTTTCTTGATCTCCCAAACTGGGCATGTTTTTAATTTAAAGCTCTACAGTTTCAATCAAAGGTGAGACATTTTTTTTCTTTTGTGAATTTAGCTAAACCGTTTTTCTCAGCAAAATGTCAGTAATCTAAAAATTGCAGAAAGATCTAATCTAAAATCTAAACTAAGTGTATAAATTGCAGTAACCATCTACCTTACCCCAGAAGATTAGGTATGTGAACAAATTCAACTTTAGGTTTTGTATTTGGTATCTTCTGTGATGTAGGTTCTGCAGCATTATATGTAGATTCCGCAGCATTGTTGAACCAATTTCTGAACTTCCGAATGGAGAAAAACAACTACTGCTTATGTTTATCCATCAGTTTTTAGCGGTTCAAAACTCTGGAAATCACTCAATGGGAGACAGTGTTTGGCTTTGCAGCTGGGTGGTTGACCTCTTTCTGTTGATTACTATGTATTTAGCCTTTTTATTCGTATGTGTAACAAGTGTTAACAGTGTACTCTAGAACTTGAAGTCCTTAATAAGATTTAATATTTCATTATTTCTTTTTCTTTTCACAGGGATAGCACTCTACAGCCAACCATATGGAGGAGCCTTGTTGGATGAGGACAAAATGTGAGCAAACTCTTGAAATGTTTAACAACAGCAATCAGCAGACAATTGAAACTATCAATTAAATAAAAATATATGTTTCCTGGAATAGATGCTGTGAATTGATAGACACAATTCAGTTTTACTGAGTGAAGCATTTTTTAGTGTGGTCTGTCTGTCAGGTCCACTGTTTATGCCAAAAATGGTTGCAGTATTTTGTAAAGAAAAATATTGAATTTATGCTGATTGTTTTATAATAACAGTTTTAAACAGGGTAATTGCTTCAAATAATTGTCAAGGTTTTAAATTCTAGTTTTCTGTAAAGGGGAAATATTTGCATAAGCTTCACTTTACAACTCAGACACATGCTGTGCTCTGTAACTCACCTATAGTTTTGTAACTCAACGCACCTCGTTCCTGTTCTTTAATTAGATGTTGACAGTGCAGAGACATTGTGTCCCTGCTCATTGCAGGGTCTTGGAACTAGATGATCTTTAAGGTTCCTTCCCACCCAAACCATTCTGTGATTCTATGGTGTTTGCAATCAGGATTAAGGTCCTAATGTCTAGTGTTTTTGTAAGAAGTTGGCCTAAAAAATGCTAGCATTTGAGGGATTTTCCCCCGTTGTGTTTTCATTACACTATTTTGCTTTTTACCCCAGAATGGAGAACGTTCGTCAGTGTGGGGTAGCCCTGTGTATCATGCTGGGTTTCTCTATCCTTACTGCATCCATTGGAAGTGCCATAGTGAAAGACAGAGTATCTGGGACAAAACGCTTGCAACACATCACAGGCCTGGGTTACAAAACTTACTGGCTTGCTAACTTCTGCTGCGATATGGTATGTATTATATGGGGCAGCATAGGGTGTAAATTTTAGGCTAGTTTGTCGTAAATGAGCGAAAGGAGGTAGGGTCACCAGATGCATGAATAAGATTTGAATTGTGCAGAGTGACAGCTCTTGGCTGACATGCTAACGAACATTAAGTCACCATTCCGACTTTAATACAGAGTGGGGATTGTGTTCCTTGCTTCCCAAAGCTGAATTGTAAATTATTTACTAGCTTTAGCCATGTACACTATTTTACAAATAAAAGGAAGTTGGCTAATCAGCCTAGACAGAGAGAATCTTCCACACAGCAGCTCATATTAGGAATTTCCATGCTTTGAATTTTGCCATGCACTGGCAAAACCTTTCAAGTTAGTGGAGAAAACTGAAAATACTAGTCAGCTACTTTAAAGGATAATTATGTTATGTGTTGTTGTGGATAATATGAGATACTTATAATCGGTACGTCCTTTTATTTATGGCAAGCACTGGACAGCTCAAGGAAGTGGTGGAGTCGCCATCCCTGGAGGTATTTAGAAGACATACAGATATGGGACTGAGGGACATGGTTTAGTGGTGGACTTGGCAGTGCTGGATTAATGGTTGGACCTGATGTTCTTAAGGTCCTTTCCGACCTTTAGTTTGGATTCCATGACACCCTGGTCAGGAACAGAAATTTTTGGAATACTCTGTTTTCATTTAGACTATTCTAATTCTAAAACATTAGATCTTTACCCATCCATGCTTGAAATCAGAATTTTCACACTTGAGCAATCTTTAGGTAAGAGCACATTTTTCCAAATGTTATTTACTTGGCCAGTCAATCTTGCTATTTCTTTTTGCTGCTGCTTCAGATAAGAAGGCTTGGTTAAAAACTCAGTCCTTCATCATTCGGTTTCTCCTTGTGAGCAAAGTCAACTCCTCATTATTTTCTGCCAATCTCTCAAAATGTTCTCACAAATTCAACACAGTCCTGCATGATCAATCATGATCTAGGAAAGAACAGACACTGCTTTAAATGCTAATTGTGCTTCAGATCATTTAGGGACACTGAACACATGAATATATGAACTGTCAAATTTTAAATCCCTCTACGTATTTTAAGTAGTAAAGGCTGTGTCCTGTATTACTGGTAACAGAATCTTTACTAGGCCTGCAGAAGTATTTGATTTATGAAATTGGTCTCATGAGAATCAGGCTGTTCTTACTGTATTTATAGGCATGAATGGTATTCATTACTATGTTCAACAAATGGAAAAAGTGTAAATGCTAAGAAAATTTAAAGAGAAATAGAGACATTTTGTTCAGATTAAGCTTGTGTCATTAGACGGGCAAAATTAAAGTTGTTTTGTTGTACATGCACGACTTCTGTAATACACCATGATCTTAGGGTAAGATTTCCAGTAGAATTTGATTTTAAAGTTATTTATTTATTTCTAGACAGAAGCCCCAGCTCTGTTGTACATACTGGGACTCAAATGCTTTGTGACTTCTCTACAATATTTTTAACAGCTTCAGGATAACTGAAACATAAATCTGTGGGTGGTATGTTATGATATTTGTATACTGCAAAGAAAATATACACTGTGAATAAGATGAGAACATTGCATCCATCTACATTTTACTCCATCGCCCTTCTATTAAAAAAAAAAATGTATGTTTTCCCAGTAGCAAAGAGGTGATGGCCTCTGGTTTAATTTGGAAGAAGTTTTCATTGTACTTTGTTATGAAAGTCTAATTTTACCAGTATGTTGTTCTTCTACACTGAATATTTAGCTAGATCTTGATTTGTTGCCTCTATTGCAGTTGTATCTCAGAATCTCAGTTATATTTGGATAAAGCTAAATATTACATAAGCATAAATGGAGGCAGTCAGTGCCCCAATGAGCTTAGGTTCAGTGCACAGAGTAGGCAGACACTGAAAATGGAGCTGAGCACAGGTTTTCACATCCTGACATTACTAGTTGCAAGCAGAACGCCTCTCTCTTGAATACTTGGATATGAATCCCCTGTACCAATCCCACCCTGCCACCCTTAAGTGTTTGGTTGCCATTATGTCAAGAGACTAAACAGAGAAACAGCATTCCCTGTTGCATAATGGCTGTGATGCTCTTACATGTTGTGTCCATTCCCAATTAAAGATGTCATTTGCTTCATCAGCACACATGGTCCTTCATTAAAATCTCTTTTAAAATTGCATCCTTATTATCCTCCTATGAATGAAGCACCAATCGGTGAAACTGCTATTTCTGAAACCAAGCCTCTGTATTCACAATGTAATTTGGTGTTTTGGAGCAATGGCCCCACATGGACTCATTATCTGGAAGAGTTAGCTTGTTAAATGGATATATTGGAAAGGTCAATAGAAATGGGATTAAGGGGGATATTGTGTAGTCAAATTTTATCTTGTCAGGCTATTTCATGTGTAGAGGGTAGTTTCACAGCAAATATAGACTGAAATCTCCAGGCTCTTCTGCCTATTTCTTCCTAGTTTATAGTATAATGGTATTGCAAGTATGGAAAAGTTAATTTGTAAAACCCTTCTATGCAAATTAGGTAAGACCAGTAAGAGATGCTCACCTGCTCAATGCTTTTTTTCCTTCTGTTTCTAGGTGTTTTACCTCGTTCCAGTCACCCTGTGTGTTGGTGTTATTAGTGCCTTCCAGCTATCAGCCTTCACTTTCCGAAAGAACTTGGCAGCCACTGTTCTCCTGCTGATACTCTTTGGGTATGTGATTGCAAATGCTACTATGGAATTACAGCTTCTAAGAAACAAACATAAATCTTCAGATGTAGTTTGCACCTGCTGCTGGATGCATGGTTTTCTGTCTTTGTAAACAATTATGATTCAGCAAAATATAATGGGCAAACAGGCTGAAACGTGAGTTTGAAAGTTAAACACAAAAAGTGGAGGGAGATTTATTCACACATAAAGAAAAAAAAGGAGTGGCAATGTTTCAGAAGATACTCAGCCTGTATAACAGTAGTTTGCTGTTAGAAATTGATTGTTATCATCCAGAAAATGAGGGAATATTAACATAGGTCAGAATTTCAGTGCTTAGCTGTGCAGAATATCATCAAGAAGGTAAGAAACAGCTCTTGTTACATCTCTAACCATTTTCTGTAATTCTACATAGCTCCAGGAGTTTATATTTCCAATGAGAAGTCTGTCCAATGTGAAGTACTGGGCTGGTCGGAGATTTGTCTCCAAATAGTACTGTGAGAGAGGAAAGTTCTACATGCAAGAAAATGCTACTCTCTCGCTTAGCTTCACATGAAAAAAACCCAAAAAAACCCAATGGAAAAAACCAACCCTGTTATAGAAGGTTAAAATAGCTGGTTAAACAGAGGATTGATACCTCTATAAAAATAAGGCTGTTGAGCCCTAGGATCAATCAAATTAACAGTGTATTCTGTTCCTTTACCTCTTCCCATGTGCTGTCTAAGGTGATGTGAGAAATGCTGAAGATGAATTGTTAAAGGAAAAGGCTTCTGAAAAGTTCATTCTGTATTTCAAGCAACTAATTGTTGCTACACTTGTAGGGGAGAATGCATATCTTACAGATGTTTAGCTGCTTCATGACAGAATGATAGGGAAGGAAAGAAGAAAGGACCTTCTGCCAGATCAGGACATGTTCTATTCCAGGAAGAGTCTCAGATAAATCCTTCAAAAAAACCCCCAATTTACTATATTGCACCTTAAAACTGTTTTCAAGGTTTCGTGCCATCAGCAACTCATTTTTCTGGAAAACTGTTTAGGTATCCTCAAAGCTGGATCTTTTCTTGGAGATTCTTGACTAAATTTTTTCAGAACCATACTTCATAATTGTCCTTCATTAAATGCCTATTGCAAGCCAAAACAAGCCAAGTCCTCTCTTCTAAAACATTCCAAATTCCTCGGATAATTGTTTATCCTTTTTCCTTGTAACTCCAGTTTGAGCTCGTCTTTCCTGGATGTGAATGTCCAAACTAGTATAAAATATTTTAGAGGTCATGATGCCAGGGTGTTGTAAATAACTTGTATGAAACATCCAAAATTCATAATTTTCTCTTTTCTGTATCACTCTTGTGTACCACTCTCACTTCCTTTCCTCTGCACTTCCATCAAGTGATTCCTTCAAGTTAAAGGCACAAATTCCAACCAGTCTTAACGCAAAGATTTCACACTATGAAATCTCACACCTCTTTTTTTATTACCTTTACAGCCATTGAATCCTTCTTGTGATCCAGTTGTTGTCATCCTAGTGAGGCATAGGTATCTACAGAAATCTTAGCCAAGGAGCAATTGAAGCACACAGTACAGACCTGTATGTCTACTGAAGTCATGACAGGTTTTTTTCTGGTGTGCTATGGGCTTTGGCCCTGCCCAGAGTGTACTATCAAATTCCGGTTATGCTGGCATTGTTTTAACCAAAATGTTGAGTTAAACTTTGAGTATTTCAGAAAAAAAGTCATTGACTAAAAAGCTGGACTGTCTTATTTTGTTGATGAGGTTGCAGCTTAATAAGCTCGATATAATCCCTCCTATACTGTTCAGCTTTGGCTGACATAACAGATGTTGCAGTGATTTTTAAAAAGAAAATCTATGTATTCAATGGGTATTAACATATATTAAAGATCCAGTAGCTGTCAGTGTAAGTTTAACATGTCTCAAGGACACTGAAAAGCTTCAGAGTTGCTGCTCTTCCTAAACCACCCTTTATTCAGCCTAACTACACTGTAAATGTGATGAAGCCTACTGTGGCCATTTTATTCTTCCCCAGTACTGTGCATGTAATCCTCATTCATCTGCATGCCGTCATCATCTGCATTTTTTTCCTTTTAAAATGTTTTTCCTCTTCAGCGTACACTTGTGTGGATTTTCTGATCTAGAATAAAGATAAAAGTAGCCCAGTTATATAAAAAAGTTAAAGAGAAGAGGGTGTGCTTGAAAGAATAATCAAGTTTCTTAGTGTGCTACTTTAAAAGTGATTTCCTTTAAAAATATAATGGTCTCTTAACTAAACTACATTTTTTTTCTCTTTGAGATGATTGCAGAGGTGTTTCCTAGCCCAAATGCTCAAGCAGTTTTGTCCAAAATGTTCTGTCTTTTATACTTAGAAAATACTAAATTGCAATTGCAGCTGAAGGAAAAGAAAGAGGATAGAAATGTAGGTGTGACTGGCCACTACATTAAAGGCTGCATTTGAACATCATATAACTTTAATATTCTGAAAGTCTTGCTCGTTTCTTAGCAGCTATAAGCAAACAAATCAAATTTTGCTTTCATTTACAGCAGAGTAACAGCACTGTAAATCATGTCTCTTTCCTGAGCTGTTTCCAAGGATGGACTTGTATTTACGATATTGTAATTCTGAGAACAGTGATTTTGGTATGTGCATAAAGGGAAGAAAAGGTTGTGTGATTAAGACTGGCAACAGGATGCTGAAAAGCATAGTGTGATCTTGAATACTTACAGTCTTCATTTGAGACCCAAACATTGAGTCATTTAACCTTTATCTTCCTGTAAACCGACGATAGTATCATTATTACTTCCCAGAAGGGTTTGCAAGTTTGTTTTTTAAGGTAAAAGGTTTTGGCATTCTCCAATGCAATAAGATGAAGTACAGAATATTGAAATCAAAAAGGACTTTTATGACTTGTAATCTAAACTATGTGTTAAGGCAGTGAAGAAGTGAATTCACAGGTTTTTGGCGAGTTCCTCTTGCATTGAGCTCACTATTAAACCAGTTATGCATAATAATATTATATAGGAAGTGTTTATATGTACGCTACATATATACTTGTGCAATAGTGTGTATGCTGATAGCTCTGCTCCTGCCGTCTATATACTGCTTGTTTGATGGCTGTATCTTGCACTATGTTGAATGGAAAATAAATTTTCTTGACATAACATGCATGCTCCAAATGCCCAGGCCTTGTTTTAGTCTTTATAAACATCTCTTCATAAAACATGTGAGTGCTCCGTTCTGGATAGGCATCATTTGACTTATCAGAATGGAGAGTGCCTTTCTCCTTCTTTTAAAGATTCTCATGAAAGGTGATGTAACCATGGACGTGCTGTTTTATCCTCATTGTGCTGTGCACTCATTTTTGATAGCTGTTACTCTACTAACTGACAACCTGGTTTAGGTAATAACATGGTCTGTAGGATTTTTCAGTTCTCACATATCACTGGCACAAATATTAGTTCCAGTTCAAAGATTGGGTTTTTTTCTGTTTTCTTTCTCTTTGTTCACTACCTCCTTCTTCTTTTGTTCTTTTTTTCCTTTTTATGAAAGCCTCTCATAAAAGAGAACTGCTCAGCATTCATGATTTAAGTTTTAAATATTTGGTTTTAATTCTATCTCTGTGTAAGAGGCTTGATAAGGTGCATGGGTTTTCAGTCCTTCAGAAATCAGGACTGCGAGCTGTCTGGAACAGTCATAGTAAATATCTGCAGCTAGCATAGGTAAAAATGGATCATATCTGTGTATAACATGGCAATAAATATGTGGACATCTATGGAAGTATAACCTAATTTTTTTAAAGAACACGTATCCCAAATTTCTCCTTTTTTTTAATCAATTGTTCAGAAGAGTTGTTTGTCTAACTTAAAAATAAGGAACTATAATTGTGTTTTTTTTCCAATGTGACAACTGACTTTTTTTGGGGCGGGGCAGGGAGGGGTGGTGAGGCAAAAATATAAATTATTTGTGACAGTGTTGTTTCTTTAAACTTTCAGATATGCAACTTTACCTTGGATGTATCTTGCATCCAGATTCTTCTCGAGTTCAGATGTAGCTTTTATTTCTTACATCTCCTTAAATTTTGTGTTTGGCCTGTGTACCATGCTGGTGACTCTCTTACCTCGCTTGTTAGCTATAATTTCCAAAGTGCAGGTCAGTATAAAACCTTTGGTTTCTCTTTTTCATAACTGAGATGTATACACACACGTACATGCATGTATACGTTTGAGAAAGTATATATGTGTGTTTATATATTTGTACAGATAAGATGTTGCCGTGAGCTACACAGTTCTCTTTGTTGTCAATTCTGTGAGACTTTTCTCACAGGCCTTTTCTGTAAACATAGCCATGTTTTGCTAACCGTGCCAGTTGTTTGCATTCCATTTCTCCTAGGTGGAGACATTTGATGGACCTTTCCTTTGACCAGTGTGATTGAGGGGTGTTGATTTCCCCCTCCAATCCACGGTGATTTCTAAGAACATATATAAATAAACTGGGGCCCAGAGCCCCAGGCTCTTGCCCTCCTTCTCTCGACCTGTGTCCACGTTGTTTTCCCTCGTGTCCGAGTGCGTCAGATAAGATTTTTCCAGAAGAAAAATATATGGTTTTTAAACATCCCTGATTTTTCTGTCCTAGAATATACTGTATTGACTGTTACCATCTTGAATTTTAACTTGTCTATAACCCAAAAAAGCATGCCGTAATAATGGGAAAACAGTGTTAATTGAAACTTTGACATTTTCTAGACCATTAGGTTGTAATTGGCACATAATGGGAGCTGTTCTGGTCCATTAAATAGATTATATGCACTGTAAAATGTGTTTGAATAATATTGACATAAGAGATAAGCTGCATATTCCTAGGATCACTAATGCACTGTATGAATAGTAATTCATACAGTGCATTCTCACTCCATGTATGTAATTTTAATTAGTCATAATGGTATTTAAACGACTCGATGGAAAGGAATTCCAGAATGAGTATGACTCTCCATTCAGGAGAGACAACCTCCATTTGTACAGGTCAAAAACTTGATGTTTGAAGTCAAATCTGGATTATGTGTCCTACAAGTGTGTAAGCAGATTTGGTATTCACTTGGGTTTAAGTTGGTGATTTAGATTCGATAGTATTCAAATATTAAAATGTTAAGGAAATAGAAGGATCATGGCTCCATGTGTTTTGATACCATCTGTGAATTTCAACTAAGATTAGAAAATGCCATGGGTGTACAAAGTATAAAATGCAATATGATATGAACCCTGTCCCCAAAATAGTTCACAATAAGCACTGTAGAATTCAGTTTACCATTACTGAGATTTGAACTCTGTATCCAGTTTTGCAAGTGTTCTCATTAGGCTGTTGGAGAAAATTAATTTTTTCCCTTTTTTTTTGTTCTCCTCCCTCCTTGCTGCATACAGAGTTTTCAGAACATCTACAATATCCTCAAATGGGCATTCATCATATTCCCACAGTTCTGCCTAGGCCAGGGCTTAATAGAGCTTTCGTACAATCAGATCAAGTTTGACCTGACCAGGAACTTTGGAATAGATTCTTATGTGAGCCCCTTTGAGATGGATTTCCTGGGCTGGATTTTTGTGGAAATGGCCCTTCAGGGAACACTGCTACTTCTTTTACGTCTCCTCCTTCATTGGGATCTCCTCCAGAAACCAAGGTGCGTTATCATTTGTATTCTGCCACAGTGGGCACTGAACTAATTTCTAGAGAAAGAAAATTATGTGTTCCTTTGAACACCTGAAGATAAATACTTCTGATAATGTGGTGTACCTGATTTAATGCAGAGAACAGAAAAAATACAAGTAGTTGTTTTTCCCTTGAATTCTGATGAGAATTGATCACCAAGTGCTAAGGCATTACAGCCAGGAAATACGAGTTATAGAGTGCAGCAATGACCAATTTGCCGTGTATCACTTATTATCATCTGTTGTAGGGGTCACTGCTCAGTTAACAGCATGGACAGCCCTTCAGAAGATGTTGATGTAGAAATGGAGCGTCAGCGTCTCTTTGGTGGAAGAACTGGCAATGATGTCCTACTTCTGTACAACCTCAGCAAGTGCTATGGAGGTTTCAGTAAGAAGAACACAGCTGTGGAAAACATAAGCTTGGGCATACCAAGGGGAGAGGTAAAGGGGTCTTTCTTTTTCCCTTTTATAAAGTAACACTTTATTCTGAGCGATTGTTGAGACATAGTGTGTCTACGGTGAAAGATCTGTAGATAGCAGCAGAAAAGTTTCAGTTGTAGTAATTTCTGAAAATCAATAACTGGATAAAAGCAGAAACTATAGTGGTGCTGAAGAAGCAACTGTTCATTTATTTTTCGGGTTAAACATTCATCAGAGTCTTAATTGTTTTACTTCTTGCTTATCTTTACCAGGTTACTGTATTATAGACTAACATAAAAAACAAGTAAGGTAGCAGAGCAGCTTAGTGATTAAAGAAAAAACAGAATACCCAACTCAATAACAAACTAAAGACTGAATCCTGAATTTGTCACCACAGCACACTTTTAGTTCCCATGCTGAAATCATCACAGTACATTTGAATACAGCATATACAAATAAACTGTTTTAATGAACTGAAATTTAGTGCTGAACAAATTTGTGTTTGTGTTTGGTGTTTTTTTTTTATTATTTTGATGGTTTGGGGAATTACAGATATTAATTTCTAAGATACTGAGAAAGAAAAGACTTTTCTTGGTTGCTAATATAAAATTGGAAGATCTGAGAAACTGGCACATGGCAGCACAGGTCCAGTGAGTCCTGCTACTTGCTGATCAGCTGTTGGGTAACTGAGGTAACCAGGAGGATGTTATTGCTGGTTAAAGCCTATCTATCAATAAGAAAGTTCATGAAAAAGGTATTTCAAAATCATAAAGGGCTATGTGTAGACTTAATATGAATGCTATCCTAGCTTAACCATAAAGTTATTGCAGCTAGGGGCCTGAAATAAGTGTTCAAAATGAGTGTGTCTCTTGGATGTTCGATGTTCACTTGTACAGAGTGAAGCAGCTGATGAGAAGTTGGGAAATACTGACTCTATGGACTGATAGCCAGGGTTTGGGAGCAGGAGCTGAAACCTTCCTGTTCAAATGTAGCATTAACTAATAATATGGATAAATAATGAATTTAATTGTTGGGCAGGGTTTTAAGTGGAGGGTTAGAATCCTAAATAAGTCACTTTTAGTAATTAGGGGGTAATCAAAATATGATATATATGGGGTTTTTTAAACTGATTTTCTGTGGGAAAGGGAATTTGCACACACTTTATATCCATATATAGTTTCTTACAGACATATGATAGGAAATGTGAAAAGGGGAGAAATTTGAAGGCATAATATTTCTTATTTTTTCAGTCTAGCATATTGATTGGGGTTTTTTTCTTTTTTTGTTGGTTTTTTTTTTTTTTGTTGTTTTTTTTGGGTTTTTTTTTTGGGTTNTTTTTTTTTTTTTTTTTTAAATATGTATCTCTGATAGTGTTTTGGACTCCTTGGAACAAATGGAGCTGGGAAAAGCACAACATTTAAGATGCTGACTGGAGATATCATCCCATCTGCAGGACGTGCTGTTATCAGGACTCCTACTGGGTAAATAACACAGGGTTTGATCAGAATAGTGCTAATTGATAATGCACATGATCAAAGACTCAGCACGTCTTCAGTCCTTTATACTGTACTCCAGGGACCTATTTTGTTCCCTTTTAAATGTATATTGCTTTGTTCCTGTTAAGTCTCTGTGGAAAAGCAGTTTAGCATTATTTAATTCTGTTTGACAGCTCTGTTAGTTGAGAATAAACTTGTCTGGTAGCAAGAGAGAAACTAAGACTTAACATACATCCTTTAAAAACTTTAAAAAAAATCTTAATGTATGTTAAAATTCATGGACATATATCTCCTGTACTAGTACTGCACTGAAAGTTTTCCTGGCTTAGGCAGATGAGCAGGGCTTCAAGTGGATAATTTTTAAATATTTTCTTACACTTATGTACTTCAGAGTCATTAATTAATTACTTGATCAATATGCTATGTAATTAGGATAAGAGCTAGTGTTGGTGAAATTTATCATTATGATGGAGTGATAAATGTAGAATGGACTTTGGGTTAGATGTAACCAATACTTATCATTTTCCCCAAAACTGGAGGGGAAGTAAAGTTATTTTTTAGTCAGTAGTAAATATATATGTACACATATATAAATGGATTCTGGGCTCTTCTCTTTTCCTAAAGGATGTAGATTTAAAAATATTTTTTTGGACAAGGACAGGTCAAGAGTTTAATTAAGAAATTTTTAAAGGAAGCATTTTTGAATTTTCAAAATGGCAAGTTACATTTCTTTGGTTTAGAAATCAAATTCTTTCATGGGTCAGTATTTCCTCAATTCCTTAAAAAGATAATGATTATCAGATTTAACGTCCAAGAATAAGTAGTTTCAGCCATTGCAAAATTCAGTTTTCTGGAAAATTTGCACTTTTGAAATCAACAGTATCACCACTATCAAACATAATTTTACTTCAGTGTGTTTTTTCATTGTCTTTCATAGAAAACCATAACAAATGTTAATCATAAATCAGGAATGATTTAAAAAAAACAAACAGATTTTGGAAAAATTGTTCTTAAAAGAAGAAGTGTGAGTGAGGCTTTAAAATGTTTAGAGAGACTTTTAGATGATTGTTTTCATTTATAATTTTTCAAATATTTCCATTGTTATAATTTCCTCTTTTAAACAGAAGACAAAATTTTTCAGACATTAAGCAAAATTAAAAATAACAGAAGTGATTTAAAACTAGGTAAAAATCAACATTTGTTATTCTTTGGAACTGATGGAAGGCTTTGTACCAGGATATGATGGAGGCCAGAAGTTTATACCATGACACTGAAGAAGATTTGAGATTTGGAGAAACAAAATAATCTGTAATATTTTTTTTCATAAAATATTGCCATCAGGGCAGTATTTAAGCTCACAAGTTTCGTTTAGACTCTGAGGAGTATTTTGTTGTAGATTTTAATGGGACTTGCCTTGGGTCCCACCTGTGCATTCATGGATCACATATGGCTATCTGTACAATGTGGTCCCAGGTCTTTATTTGGGCAAATGATTTGATCTGGTGTGACAATTCCAAAATTGTAACATCTACTTGAAAGCAAATATAAAGTTATAAGAATATAATTCATTATTATATATATTGACACTTACAGTATGTTTGCTGACTATGAGATTTTTTTTAGAATTCTCTAATATAATTTTTGTGAAAAAAATTACAAAACAATTTAACAATGCCTGTATTCCTTTTATCAGTCTTGTTGTTATGTACCTGTGGTTAAACAGATAAAAATGCTTATGAAGTCAACTTTAGTGTGCTGCTTGCTTTTGACAATAGGATAAATGCTGTCCCTGGACATTATGTGTGTCACTTTCATTCCCCATACTGTGTTTTATAAATCCAACATGAAAGCATATATTAGGATGCAATGTTATTTACCATATACTAAAACACAAGTCACGAAATTTGACACATTTAGGAGGCTTGACGGAAAGCCTTAGACAATTGAATTTCAGTGTACAAAATACCCTTGACAACATTAATTGTCACCTTGTATTATGGTGGTGTCAATTGAGTTTATGGACTTTTTGTGTTTGCAGTGGCTGAAGTGAGTGTAAAACCCATATTCCCAAGTTTTCAAAATTCAACATTAATTCAAGAAGGCAACCTCAAGCAAGAGCTGCTGTTATACAGTGGCTAAACTTAGAGAAACAATTCGAGGCTCTGAGAAGAAATTTATGTCCCTCCTGACTTTGTTCCTTGCTTCATATTTTGGAAACTGCTGTTGAGCAGATCGTGGTGCACTGTGTTGCTGTACTGAAAATCACCAAGGGGAAGGTTTGTTGGCTGTGTCAGAGGTGAGATGGTAACCACAACAGGTCTGGGGAACCCTTCCTCAGCAGCTGAAGAATGACTAAAATTACTCATGGCAGGTCGATTGATTTATGACTCAGATAAATGAATGAAAGGGGATATTATGGTAAGAAACCTTCTCCTTTTCTTAATCTGGTAGTGTACTCAGGAGCCTTGCGTTCCTGGCACGGAAAAGAGACTACACTCAGCAGAAGAAAGCAGCTGCTGGTTACAGCTGCAGAACATTTGTTGGTCAGCAGAACTAGATTTTTTGTTTAAAATTTACATCTTGAAGGAGATTCCATAAAAACATTACCTCTGGTAGCTATTCCTGAGGAATAATTGGGCAGAAACTTAGATGTAGATCCCACCTCTTTTGGGTTTGACTGGAAAGAGCATATCTTTCGTCCTCTGTCAGTGTGAAAAGGACCAGATACTGTAGTCTGATGGATCCTTCACAGAATCATAAAAAGGTTTGTGTTGGAAGGGACCTTAACAATCATCTAGTTCCAACCTCCCTCCATGGGCAGGGACACTTTCCACTAGGCCAGCTTAATCAAAGCTGTATCCAACCTTGAACACTTGCAGGGATGGGTCATCCATGGCTTCTCAGGGCAACCTGTTCCTGTGACTCACCACCCTCACAGTAAAGAATTTCTTCCTAACATCTAATCTAACCTTCATGATATGTTCTTCGTGATCAAATAATTAAATGAGTATGTACAAATATTGTTATAAATATTGGAGAACCTAACTAATTTTACTCCATGCAGAAAACCCTTAATTCATAACAGTTCCTGTTTCCTTGAATAACTATGCTTGAAAGCTCCTGGTTTAAAAACAAATAAACAAACAGAGAAACGAAAAATCCCCAAACAAATCCATCCATACATTTTCCTGATTGCTACTGAATTTAAAATGAAGTCAGGAGTGTCTTTTTGAGGCAGGTGCACTGAAAACGGCTTCAAATTTTGTTGGACGGCTATTTCACCTTGGAACAACATGAATTCTAGAAATGGAAGATGGGATTTTTCAAAGGTACAAACTGAACGCAAAGTGCAATTTTTGGAAGGTCAACCTAAAATACCTTGGAAGTGCATGGAGTTATAGAGAAAGAGCCTCACACACCAATAATCAGCTCCTAGTCAAGTAGCTGCTGCTATAGTCTCAAAGAAATTTAAAAAACCCATACTTCTGAGAAGTAGCTTCCTTTTTAACAGGGCGTAAGAGCAGATTCACAACATCTTCAAGTACTTTTAAAAGATTTGTTGGCCTCTAGGTTGGTTGTTTGCTGAATGCTTAATACCACAAAAAAAGAAAAAAAAAAGGAGCTTATTCCTAAGAATATGGAAGAGAACTGTGTCTGTTTTCATAATAAAAGGTAATAAAATCCATAGAAGCTAGGTATTATGTATGTCAGTTTTCAGTATCACTGGGATTTATAAGTCAGAGTGTCTATAAGTGGGAATGTTTGTTAAATACTAGAGCCAACTTCATCTTTTCCGCAAATTGGTGTTTCCTGACCTTCTTCTTGATGGGGAAATGCTTTTGGGGAAGAGGAGTCTTCTGATCTGTTTTAATTAGGGTTTTCTCTTTTTGATACACTACAAATTAAGTAGATATTTTAAATTCACTATGTGCCTGAACTTTGTATCCCACAATTTGTGTGACCAATGCACATTTATAGTATACAAGCTGAGCAGTCTACAAAAAACGTGGTTTTTTTAAATTTTCATATCCCTCTGCAGAAAATGTTTTAGGCAACTTATATATAAACTTTGCAGGCCCATTCTAGTTGTTACTGTTATGTAATAAAAATAGTCCAGTCAAAGAAATAATAGGAATTTGTCACCAACCACATCTAATCTTGTGAAGATGATGCCATTCACAGGGGATTTTACCTTTTTATTATTTTGTGTACCTCATTAATATTGCTGTTATCAGTGAAATATCTGTGCAAACGAAACAGATAAGTAATTAGCTTCTAGAGATTGTGTCTCCATATTAGGGATATTTGCCACCCCAATATTAAAGAGTAGAAAAGGAACAAGCAGTATTGAAACAGTTATTTCAGAAGGCTTGGAAATAAAATAGTGATAGCGAAGGACCAGCAATACCTTTCATAAGGGGCAGAAATATCAAAAGCAAAAAGGATAATTACTAGAAAGTAGGTTATTTTAATAACATTTGTTTACTTGTATTTATAAAGTATGGTGTTATGAGACATTAAGAGACTGACAGAGTTGTAAAGCTTAAATATGTTTAATAATTAACTGCATGGTCTGCTTGACATTTAGAAGGGTTCTTTGTGTTCTCTGTAGCACAGCTGTTGCTCTAAAAGAGTAAAAATGAACTAAAATTATCTCATGCTTGGCTCTGCAGCCATAACTAGATTGCCACCAATGTGGGAGCTGTCTATATGAAATGTAGTGTACGAAACTGTAAACATTTTTGTAGTTACTTTTTCTGTCAAACAGCTTGAAGACGTAAGGTCTGCATTAACTATGTACAAAGCAAAGCTGACACTTTACAAAGTGGTAAAACAAAGGAGAACAAAGTGAGTCTTCCTAGTCTTTGAATGTCTGCTGGGCTAATGTATCAGCAGATCCCGTACATCTGTTCCACTCCTTTGTGTGTGTGTACATTGGCCAAGCTTTGTTTTCTTCCCCTTTCTATACTTGTGTTTAAACTCTCTTTAGTGACTCTGTCATAAAACCTCCCTCAAGTGAGGAGAGCTAAACACAGCTTTGAAGAGAAAGTGCCAAAATCCTTTTAAGTGTCATGTCAAGGTCAATCTGAAATAATGAATAATGGGACCGGTGGTTTGTTTGCCTTTTTGGTGCCCTCTATTTTGCAGTCTTTCCTGTTGTACTTTGCTTAATAGAGCTGACTTTAAGTTCATTCTTAGAGTATAGTGGGATGCATATGCAAAAAAATAGATAAACCAGGTGATGTCTTGTTCATAAGTTGCCCCATCAAGGACTGAAGCATTTGGCAGTCTTCCTCATGTAATTAATTTATCTCCCATGAATTTCCATCTTCCTTCTGCACAGAGATCCTCCATGACAGCAACTCCCCATCCTATTTGAATTAAGTGTCAGTCATCTCAAGTGTTGGATTACAAAGTCATAGGACCAAAGAACTGCTATACAAAGAGGGAAAAGTAAAATATTTCTTTATAGCTAGAACTTGGACTCTTTTGATAGGTATGATATTCAGCTTGATAAATAAAAATGTAATTCAAATAGCTTAACTTGAAAGGAAGAATAAATTTACATCAATATAATGGCTGAAATGGCTGTTTTTACACTGTATATCAGTATAATTAGTCTAATTATACTGAAGCTATGGTTACATTAATTATATTTTAACCTTGATTTTTTTATAATGTTAATTGAGCATTAGTATGCACTGAGTTGAATGTGCAGCTATGAGTACAATGAAATGTCTAAGTACTTTTGCAATTTGTAAATTTATATTTCATTTTGACTAATTAATGGAATTTATCTCTCTGCAGAAGCAGAGATATATAGATATATATATATTTGTGGTATTTTAAGTACCATATATATCACTGAATTTAATTGCATTCGAAAACTGCAGAAAAAGCATATAAAAATGAAGCAAAGTGCACAGTGGAGCCAAGAGTGACACAATTTTTCCCAAAACAGCCGTAAGACTGATATCAAGGGTACTAAGTTGTCTCTGGAAACCCAGCACTGAGGTTTACCTTTAAATGCCAGCCCACAACCACCTATAAACGATGTTGCTGGTAACCATTGTAACAAACAAGATCCCAATCTAGTTCTGCCATAGCCAGTCTGGCCTTCTGGAAATAGCAGGTCCAGTTTATACAGGAGAAGGCAATGAGTTTTGTCCAAGATCATATTTGCTCATCCCAGTGGTTATGTTTCTTTTCAGTGTCAGCAAAGGCTTCTGACTGGAGTGCCCCGTGCCACCCCCTATAACCTTCAGGGCTGTAGGGCTTCATATTGCAGGGATTTCTTTAAGAACTCAGAATAAATAGATTAAGGTAAAAAGCCTTTAAATGATCAGTGGAGGAACAACTTTGAATTAAAATTTTTAAATATTCTGATTTTAGTTTATGATCCCAGTATCTTGAAAGTCTGGCAAGTTCCTTTCCTCAATATTACAAAACTGTGAGATGAGCGCTCCATACTGAGGAAAGTCTTACTGAGTCCTGGATGTTGTCTCAGGATGTCTTGCACCAAAATATCACGATTCTCACCAAAGTACTTAGACAGGGATGGAATACAAAATCTTCCATGCTTCAAGTGCTAGACTCTGCTATTTTTCTTGAGGATGCCAGATGTTCTGTTGACCATTTCCAAAGGAGTTCTAGAAATGCAATTCTGCAACTTTAAAACTATATTTAAAATATAAAGATTTCTGGAAATATTCTGGTGATGTCATTTGTTGCAGCTGTTCACTCTGAAGGAAAACTTAACTAGCAAGGAGAAGTATTGATTGAGCATAAGGATGTAGTCTAAAAATGAAGGAGAAAAATGAAGGAGAAAATATGTTCTATGCCTTAACTTGATGAGATGATGTAACCAAAATTACTAAGAGAATTTAAAGATAACAAGTACACAGTGTTATTTTAAAGAAACAGAAAGTTGTGTATTAGTGTAAAAGCCTGTTTTCCTCCCTGTGGTTTTTAGATGTTACACTAGATTTCATTGTGTCTGCTATACTATGGGCAAAAGTCTGAGAGGGATTGGAATCAGTACTTTTATGTTCTTTCTCTCTATTTATAACATAAGCTGATTTGTTCTTCTTGTCTTGTTTTTAATGTAAATAGTCTAATGAAAAATTCTGGCATGCTGATAATAATAGGGCAGAAAACAAACGGCTGTTTCTCTCTAGCTTGAGAAAAAAAATCAGCAGTTTGCTGCATGCTAATCTATATTTCATAAAATATTAAAAATATATTTCTAATTTGATTCTGATAATAACATATAAGATGATCTTTGTTAAGGAAGAAGAGGATTATAATTAGTTTAATGAATGGAATCAGAAATTTAAAAAAGAAAAGAGAAAAGCATTTACAGTATATCATTTACTGAAAAGATTTTCTGGTATCATGCCATCAGTACTTGAAATGTTCATTTAATTTAGATACATAAAACTGAAATCTGAGAAATTAACCAAATTTCAAGGAAAATCAATTTCCTAAGATGGGAGCTTGTTTTCTGTTGTACAATACATGCTATAATTAAAAATTACAAAGTGTTTTTCTTTCATCTATTGTTTATATATATTGTTTCTATCTTCAGAAAAAGCTTAGGACCTGGGTAAACAAAACTGAACGATAATGTCCAGAATTTTGATTTGGAAATCTACTCAGTGATGTTGATGAGGGAAGAACAGGCATTATATTGCACATTAAAAAAAAAAAAAAAAGTCTGATTAAAAGACAAGAATCCTAGTACGGCTTTTTTTTTCTGTCTTCCAGTTGAATTGTTTTTGATTTCACAGATACAGAGATGAGGGGGAGGAGTGAGGTGGAAAGGTCCATGAGTTCTTTAGTGAATACAGTGGAATCTGTGTTAATGGGAACTCTTGAAGTGTTCAGGGTCAACACTAATGGATAAAGTTGCAAGATAAGGACGAAACTGAGTAAGAATATTAAACAACGCATTCTCACTTTGTCCTCACTTTATGAAAGCTAAAGGTCAGTGGGTGGGATACTGTTCACCTAAGAATGAGTGCTTTACATAGGCACAGCACTGTGTGTACAGTTAGCACTGGGGACACTTTTTATTTCCTTATGCAAACTGAGTAAGGATGCTCCAATATAGTTCTAGCTAAAGAACATTAGATGTCTCTTGTTTTTTTGCACCTGTCCATATTTAACTTTTTGTCCTTCATCATAGGGGCCCATTGCAGACAAGATGTTTCTATCCAGCTACAAGGTTCATGCTGAGTAAATGTGCCTGAAATTACCCCTGAGTGGGATTTGTTCTCTTCTGACTGAATCTGGCATATTACCAAAAGCCCAGTCTCTTGTTTCGCAAAAGACAACAGCTGGTCCAAAAGAAAACCTTGTGCATGAACCTTCCTAGCAAAACAAACCTCAGACACATCTCTCTATGTTCAACAGCACCTAGATAACATTTCACTGTAATTTTTTGCTGTGTTACAATTAATTAAATAAGGAATCCACTACTTCTGAATGGTTACACAAAAAGAGCAGCATTATTCAATCCATATCTTATGGTAAAGGTGACCATAGAAAAAGGATTTAGTTTGCCATAGGTGTGGCTGGAAACTGAGCCAGTAAAAATTTTGTATATAAGTCATTTAAAATGTCCTATAAGTGGATATAAATTAATAAGAAAGTACACTTCTGTTATCCTCTTTCCCCTATCATCGTTTTACTTCTTTCTAGCTCTTTGTTTAGAGAGGTGTCTACAGGCAGATAACTGCTCTGGCACCATCCAAACCAACCAAGATATGATGATTTTATATCTTTGCCAATAAGAGCAAAGGACCATTCTAATTAGTCCACGGCAAGATTTGTCATAATCATGTTAATTTATCTTTTGATAGCATTAAAATATATTTTCATGCTGTGGTTCATTATGTAAAATGCAGAATTTTTTCTCCCCAGACTCCTGAATCTTGTTAACAGGAGATACATATTTATATTTTCACTAGTGCTGGTATTTGTAGATCGTGCAGTTAATGCATTTACTTTGTGTCTAAATGATTAATCATATATTTAGTTCTTTTAATCAGAAATGTAGAAAACCACTAAGAGGAAAAACATTCTGTTACTCAGAATCTTTTGAAAACTTTTTTCTTTCAAAGCTCAGATTTTTTTATTATTAAGTATCTTCATTTTGACAGGTCTTTCTGTACATGTAAATCAGTGTCATTGAGTGTTGAATTAGATGTTGGAATAAATAGGATAGATTTAGTGTCATTATGGGTAATGAGACACCCTTGCAATCAAGCTTGCTTCTTAGCAATGAATGTAATTTCAAGTAATGCTGTAGTGCTACAAAGTGAAGGCCAAAGTCTCTTAAATCAGGATAATTTTATACTTTTTCCTGTACTGTCATTTAAGTTACTAGGCTTTAATATCCTGTGTTTTGTTTTACTCCTGTTTAGGGAATGCAGGCATGTGTACGTGTGGGCACAGACACACAAAGAATGCACAGCAACATTTCCCTGTCAAGTCCCACCTCTTCAATATTCAACGTGTTCGATATGAATATAGTACTGGATATAGTATAATATCCAGTATGAGCACCGTATGGTTTGAAATGTGTCTCCTTAGAGCAGGTACTACTGAAAAGATAAGAGAAGTAAAACTGATGAGCATTAATTCTCATGGACCTGCCTTCCTCATGTGTTGGTCTGTTGACCTTTCCACACACACAATGTTACAGCAGTGACATGCTGGTGGCTGTGCTAACCCAAAAGGGACACAAAGTGTGCATTGTGTGCACTAAGTAACCATGGCAAAGAGACTCAAACTCTTCTACCTGTGGGCTTGAGACTACATGCATTTGTCTTGTATCCCAAGGATGGAACCCAGGGCCGTGGGATTTGTTAAGCAACATTCAAATCTTTTTCTTTAAACAGGTCTGAAATGGATATACTGTCTGCTAGCTCTGAAGGTATCCTCGTTGGATATTGTCCACAGCAAGATGCCCTGGATGAACTTTTAACAGGTTGGGAGCATCTTCATTATTACTGCACACTGCGTGGAATTCCAAAGCAGGATATCCATAAGGTAACTATCCAAAAACAATTTGCAGAGGGAGCTATTGCCAGGTTGGACTGTGGGGTTTATAGAACAACTGTACCTTTTTAACACAAGAAACAGTCTAATATTTCATCTTAACAACTTTAGTAATAAGGCTTTTCATTACCACTATTTTATTTAAATAACGTGGATTTTTTCTGTCTGTTATGCCAGTTCAAAACACAATAACATCACTGCAGATAGTAAAATAACATCACTGCAAATTAAATCTCGGGCACAAAAATCCTAAAGGAAACCCTAAATTTATGAATGGTTCAGTGCCTTCACTATCACACTTAAAGAACTGGGAGAAAACGCCACATGTTTTGAGTCATATACCTCTGAAAAACTCTATTCTTCAGAGATACAGTTAAACTCTGAAGGAATTAAAAATAGTTGTATGATTCTGTATAAATAAATGAAACACCTAGGGGCTGGGATAGGAGCTGTCAGCACTCTGCTGTCTTAAACTTCACAAGATGGTAGCTGCGTCCAAGCTGCATGCTGAGAGCAGTCCCTTAAATGCTCCAGCTGCCACACAGGGCCTGGGGTTGTTCAAGGGGAAGAGGCCAAAGCCATGTCAGAAAATGCTTTGCGAGCTTACTAGCATAGAAATTGACAATATTTGGGAATATCACTGGGAGCTTTTGGATTTACAGATACAGGTGTAGCTGTGCTGACCAGCAGACGGAGCTCTTCTTTCTGTAGTGAGGCAACCAGTCAGCCAATACCAGAAATTAAGTATGAAACAGATACAGGGTAAAATGTGGGGTTTTTTCTGTGTCAGGAGATGGAAGTTTACGATATGATCTGACTTGAGCAGCTCAGTCTTTTCTGCTTTTTTTCATCTGTATAACCATGAGAAAACTGTAGTGTGATACGAAATTGGTATCTGTCGATTCCTGCTGTATAGATTGGTCCCAAGTAGTAGCTCTTGCTCTACACTACCCTCATAACCTCCAGAATACTGCCTGTTGGTTTCCTTATATTTTTACAGAAGGAAAACTGCATGAACGGAAATATCTTTTTTTTTTCTTTTTCTACTACCCAGCAGTTTTCTGTCTGTTGCCTCAGGGTCTGATAAGTGGTTTGCAACCGGTTCCTTGATTGTATATGGGAGGGCTGCTTTCTGGTCGTCTGCAGCCTGTTTTCTTTTTCCTCAGCAGATAGGTGCTATTTCAGAAAAAATTATGATTCCTGTAAGGGACACTGAGTATTCGTCAGGACAGGAAATATTTGAATTTTTACTGTCTTATGCTGATCATTTGTGTGTTTCTGGGTGAGAGCCTGGGGAAAATAAGCATTTCTTGCAAGTCTTTGCCCCTTGTCTTGGGCAGTATCCGTTGTTCAGGACAATGCCTGGACTTTTAATGGGTTTAACACGTTTCTTGCAGACTGCTTAGAAATTATCATTCTTTTTTCTGACAATTCAGAAATTATCCGTCTTTTGTTTGATTTTTTACCCTTCATAACTTATTGGTGTTAATTTTTACTTCAGACTACTAACAGAGTACTGAAAACTTGAATAAGTTTACCTCGATCCAAACAAAATATATTAAGGGATGGTTATTATTGCACTAAAGCCCTCAACTATAATTACTTGTTTTCTCCATGAAGTGACAGCTCCTCTATAGCAGTTAGGCTAAAAGTCTGTCATCACTAGCACCTATTATCATAGTACTTTAATTGACATGATATTGATAACCTCTCTTCTAGAGTTTTGTAGTCATTCAAAAGTGTGCTGTACACCTTATGTATGTTATTGACTGCTCTTGGTCCTTGGTGTAATTCAAAATAGGAATCAAAGTTGTGTTGTTTAATCATGTACCAGTGCTCTTAAAATGCTCCAAACATGGCTTTTAAGCTTTTCTGTCTAATAATTTTCATGGTTTGCCAACAGAGGTGTCTTTGAGTGAGAGTTGATTAGGGTTTTTAGTGCTGTGCCACCTTCCTGGCTCCTGGAGTTGCAGACTCTTAGTTTTATTTTAGTACTCACAGATGTGAGGATAAAGCTGCTCAGGTGGCACTGGCAGACACCTTCGTATTGGTAACACCTCATCTGCACACGAACAGGCTTTGGGAAGTGTGAACTGATCCATGCCTTACTGTTAATGACTGAATCCTACACTGTCCAGGATGCCTTCCCAACACCAGCAGGGTGTGTCTGTGTGTGTACCTGAACATGGATCCTGCTTTCACTGCTTGATTTGTGACCCCCGTATGTCGTCCGGCCTCCCTGCAGCAGCTATTTTAGAGAATGAGGAACAGGATCAGGAGCTATGTGGAAGCTTGAGAATAGAGAGATCTGTGGTGTGCTTATGGGACTTGATTTCATAGCAAACAGTCCCATGTGGCACCAAGCTTTTCACGGGTGCCTGGGAAGGTTTCCATGTTGTGAAATGCAGGATGGTACCAACAGGTTTCTGTGCTGTGCTTTCAGGTTGTCCCCTTGTTTGTGTGTATGTAAATGAATGTCACTGCAAATGCTGTCTCCTGTCTGCATTTGGTGAGAGGCCAGGAGGGTAACCTGGCTTTGTATGCTTTCTCTGTAGACGGTGAGAATAGTGCTTTCTCTGAAATACCTGACATTAGTGAATTCCATTTCAATGCAGAAGTATTAATAATAATTGGCATACCTAAGGGCTTCCACTTTTTGTTCACATCCAGCTCTTCCGTGGGCAAATAATAGGCAGCTACTGCAATGTCTGTTCTCAAGACTATTTGGGGAAGAGTTCCTCAAATGGCGTGGTAAGTCACATACACGTCCCTCTTCAAATGGGTGAAAATCATTCATTTAGATATGAGTTATGTTACTGTGGTGCATTGAGAAAAGAAAAATGTTAACCTTCCTGGACCTCAGATGATCTAGGTATAGGCTTAGACTATCCTTTATAGTCAGCCTTCTGTGCCTTAGCATCGCATTTGTGAAAGAGAGATCATTCTTCCTTTCAGTTGTCTTAATTTTTTGTCTGCATAGATTGCAGAGCAGACTTTGTTGCCATATGCTTGCGATCAAGGCATCAAAGCGCTCCTGCAAATAATATTTAGCTGCTCTGGTTTGCCTCCATCAAAAACTGAGACGCAGCTATCTCAGAGGAAAACAAATGTTTTTGTCAGTGGGCCCTCCCGACTGTGTGGCACTGCTGTCAAGTGCTCAACAGCTGCTGTGCTTCAACTCAGAAATGGCTGCTGCCTGGAGAAAGTGAGCGTTTTAGCTGCCTATAAAGAAAATAAGGCTTTGGAATGCTTTAGAGGAGCAGCTGTATGGAAACGTAAGCTGTTATTTTCTCATCATTCCCTCCTGCCTATGATACAGCACTCCAAGCCTGCCTCTGAATATTTACCAGTGACTGTTTACACTAATATGCACAGACATGTATATTCTAGAGAGTACATTGGTTTGATAAGGAAAGAAACATACATTTACTTTGTTTTTTAAGAAGTTGGTGAGCAGGCAGGTGACTTACAGGTTGTGTTGCTGCTGAAGTTGTCTATTGAAGCACTAACTTCAAGGACCAAATCCTTTGCTAGACAGATTTATCAGCAGCAGGAGTTAAGTGCCTGACATAAAGTTGAGTGCACTTAATGTTCCAAAACAGTAATTAAATGAATGGGAAAGGAGGAGAAAAATGGGTCATTTACTATCAATGTTAAGCTTCACATGTAATGTGAAGTTTTGTTATACTTGACAAATCTGCTCTGAAAGTTTTTTTTGCTGCAAAATTGGAAAAATTCAAGTAAAGCTTTTGGGTTATTTAGAGAGATACTGATTTAGCATAGTACTTTTAATTCTTATTTTTATTTCTTTAATATATCAACTTCCTAGATCTCAGTTTGTTCCAAAATACAGCACTCAGCTTGTTAAAAAATTAAAATTATTAGCACAATATCAAATGACATCCCTCATTACCATTAAAACTTCTGTTGCAAATCTCAAAAGAAGCTTTATCTGGTCTTCTGAGGCAACTTTTTAGAATGTCAGTATGCTTTCTTTTTACATTAACTCTCCAGGAAGATTTTTCTCTGATTCTAGAATCTCAATGATTTCCTTACATTTTCTATTCTCTAGGTGCTGGAAGTGTAAATCTGTAAATTAATTTATTGTTTGCATGCTTACTTTTTATTTGGACCCCAAGCAGAATTAGTGTGTACAGTTTTATGAGATTTTGGAACAAAAAAAAATATTGTTCCCCAGAAGGTTGACCATGGGTATACACTTTCCAAATGTCAGAAATCTAACAATTCTGAGTTTACTCAAAAGCCAAATAAATACTATTTTGTATGGGATTGATGAATGATTGCTATTCAGGATCTTCAAACTACACTGCATCCACTTACTCAGAACCTGACACTTTGAATGACTGCTTTGGACATGTGAAGTTATTTTTCAGATGACTCTAGAATTCAATCCATGTTTATTATCATTTATACTGGGTATGATACACATTTTCAGTATTGGATCAGATTTGCTTTACAAGGATTTGTTTAACTAAATAGCAAGAAGTTGTGCATTGTATTTAGTGTGTCAGAAAAGATGAAAACTAATACACTGATGGATACAGCCTTTCAAGTCAGGATAGACACGTTATGATGTTTCTAGTCTTTGAATAGATTGAGTCTTTACTAACTCCAAGTTTTTCTGGAAGACACACTGACTGAAGGTCCTTAGCACCGCTTATTTTTTCACTTGATTATTAGATGTAATTTTTAAAGGGAGTGGAAAGCCATAGGCATTAGTGGTTACACAATTACTGCTTTTCAGTGGAATGGATGTACGTCTTAGTTCCCTGGTGGATGGAGGACACCATGCCTCCATCCATATTGGCATGTGTGCAAAAAGTTGAGTTACCTTACAGCCTCTTCTGGAATGAATGTTGTCTTTAGGAACTCCACAAAGTATTGGGGGATTTTGTTAGATGGTACAGATTGAAGGGCGCATTCCAATGCCTGTTCTAAAGTTATTTGAACTAGCCCAAATTAATTTTGGGGAAAATATTTTGCTAAATATGTTAGATTTGATGAGAAAAAAAGTAAATAGTTTTAAGGAGTATTGGAAAATAGGAAAATAGTTAGCTGATAGATGTGATGTCTGTTATAATTTTGACTGCTGGTGTGGGGAAGAAGGAAGGAAAGAGTTTAAGTACATTATTACAGCCATGAATAGACATTAAATATTTTTATGGTTCAAGTGTGCTTACAATGTATGTATTTGCATATAACTCTGTATCTTTTAATTTGGCCTCAATCTTACCAACTTGCTAAATAAATTGATGTATTTCCTCACTCTTCACTGCTGAAGGTCAGTGAAACATTATTGAAATAGAGCATCATGGTGAATATGACAAGGAGGGAGACAAGGTGCTTGTGTATGTCTCACATTCACCACAGGGAGGAAACCATTAGAAATGTAATTCTCTGGCATAAACATGTGTATCTGTATCTGAAGATTGGTCACATATTCAATTCTGTTATTCATTTAAACTGATTTAAGAGGGATTTTTGTATTTATTTTACAATATACTATGATACAAACCACTGGCTATACAGACAAATGAAGTTATAATGGAGGTATTCAGGCTCCTCTACAATATAGTGAATATATAATATATGCCTTACATGTAATATTTCTAATTTAATTGAAATTACTGTTTTGTTGTTGTTTAGGTATTATTGATGAAGCTGAAACATTACTGGAAATCTTATGATATGCATTAAAAAAAAGAGAAAAGGTTTTGGGGTCATCTCTTGAAAGACGATTGAGCTCTATATTCTTATATTTGCTGAACCATAGTCCGCAGTGCTCTTTTGAAATGTAAGAGTTGAGGAGGGTAGCAGGAATAGGAGACTTTTTTAGGTTCAACAGGGAAATATTTAGGAATAGGAAAGCTGGTGCTTCCTTCTGCCTTTACGTTGCTGATGTGATCCAGCTCCAAATCAGTTCTAATTTGATATGTGTTGCACCAAAGTAGTGTATCTAGATATCAGGCGAGATTGTGTTGTGCACTGTGATGATATGCAATGTTTATTTTGGAAGCTCTACACATTTAAAGCAGCAGCAAAGTGGGTACTATGAAGTGATTCCCACCCCTCTCTTTTTACCTGTTTACCTTTTAAACCTTGTCTTGAAAAGATTTCTATAGCAGGAGGCTTGCCAGGCTTTATCTCCTTGTATGAAACAGGAGATGGTGTAGTCATGCTGAATGTCTGAGTACACACCAGAGAGAAGAGAATTCTATGTGTGGAATTGCAAATCTTGCAAAGTCAGTTCTTTTTAATGTTGCTCTCTACAAAGAGCTTTATGTTCACACCTGACACATGATTGAGTCTCCTAGGGGGCTACAGACTACAAGAAGACCCATCTAACTTGAATGGTTTCTTTCTTCTCTCTCTGGCACTATTCCTTGACCTTCTAAATTCTTCCCCATGCAGCATTCATTGTCTCTTTAGAAGCATGGCATTTTTCTGACTTTAGATGACACTTCAAAGCATTTAGAAAGAGTGGTTCTAGTCATAGCTACAGGATGGTTTTGACTACATTTCAGCTGTGATGCTTAGTCCTCCTTTGCTTATTGCTTAATAACTCTTGAAGCTTATTGTAGTTTAAAATGTATGTTAAGTTTGGTGTAAACATGAGATTACATATTTTTCACTTTCTAGTCTTAAACTCTTGTGAGCTTTTCTGTGTAATTTGTGTGATTGTTGGTGGATGTGTAGGAGGATAATCCTGTCGTCACTAACATTCGTGCATGCCCAGTGGTAGCAGTCAAGTCAGTTTTGTAGACAGGATAAGCTGTCTACCGTACACTTTAGAGGACTTCACTTTTTGTGTTGCTTTGGTGTATAATGAGACCTATATTTGGAAGTGAAAAAACCACATAACAAAACAATGCTCAGCTATTATATCTTAGAATACAGCTTCGGTGATTAACCATTTTTAAAACCACAGCTATAATCTCTAATTGGAAGTAAATTACTGTGAATTAACTTTGATATAGCAGAAGCCTTGAACTTTTCATTATAATATTACCTGTTGCTAGTTTAACAGTTGTTTTTCTTAACCTCTATCTAATGTAGACAGAGTAATATTTCTGAAATGTGGCTTTTGTATGAGAACATGCACTGCTGTCAGGTTATAGATCCAGGTACCCCAAACACAATTGGCTATGGATACCAGTCCAAGGATCATCACGAGAATACTGTAGATTCTCACCACTGCAGCATTGTTCCTGCTTACAGACAACTTGCTCTCAGAGATGTCTCTTACTCTTACAAGTATTACTTGAAAAATCTTGCTAAAAGGGTCATGAACATCTTGATCATTTCCAAAGGTGTTTGCATAAAACTCTTTTATAGAAAGTAGTAGTATGCTTGTGGCAGTTTGTTTGCGATGGATAGTGAATATGAATTCACAATATTGTTTATTGAATTTTTTTTCTATTGGATTTTTGAATTAATTGGAGGCTGTCCATGTGATGTGATTGAGCCTTCCAGTCCTTCCTTGCTTTTTGCTGAAGGTAATGCAGAGGAAGCAAAGCAAATGAACCATACTGCTGGGGATGCTCCAGCAGTTAATGTTGGGCTATAAGAGCACCATGCAACTCCTTGTTTTACAAGAATCTTCCAGCTGTCCTACATACAGGTAGAAGACACGCTTGCCCTGTTACAAAGTTGATTATTCCTTGATGATACACCCCCCAAGAGCCTATGCCAGAAGCCTGCTGCTTTTCAGGGTACATTTGGCAGTAACAAGTAGAACAGTTGCTGCTGTGTCCCTCATGGTTTTGAGCAACATCTCCTTGGACAGTCCAGCAGCAGTAGCTGATATAGATGGATTAATATTATTGCTACATTTAATATTCTCTAGCACCAGTATTTTAGGGAGCCTTGTATGTCAGGACTGCCTCTGACAGGATGAAGAAGAAAGGCCATAGGGGACAGCATGAGCATTGTCTCCAGCTGTGCTCACATGCCTTCCCAGCTTGCTCAGATCATATATTCTTGTTTAAGCAATTAAATCCAATCCAGCTAGGGTCAAATTACCCCTCTCAGTTATTACAAAGGTATATTCATTTAATCCTGTTATCTTTTGTCTTTAAGAAACTCTAAATCTGTGACTGTGACTTGCTTTTCTGACATTTTCATCTCTTTTTGCGGCCAATGGAGAATTTTTTCTGTTGAATTTTCAGTTACTCAGATATTTGATCAAATAAATAGTGGAGAATAAGTTGAAATGAGAGATGTTTTAGATCATTGACCCATGGACACAAGCCAAATGCTAATGACTTTGCTAAGCAGTGACAAAGCCAGGTTTTCTATATGAGAAAATCCTTATCATTTCTGAAGAACTAAGGGGTCCCAGAGCAGCTTTTTGTCTGTGTTTAAGATTCAAAAGCAATAATACTCAGCAAGTGTGGATAAATAAAGAAACAACATGTACGTTTTCTTAACATGCATGAACAGAATGTTCTTTCTTTCTAAGCACAAATGCTACCTAATCTTTTTTGACCTTCAAATTTGCAAACCCCAGGTCGCAGAGGACCTTGTTAACCGGTTACACCTCAATGCCCATGCTGACAAACTGGTGAGAACGTACAGTGCTGGCACAAAGAGGAAGCTCTCTACTGCTGTGGCTTTAGTTGGTAAACCCCAAATACTTTTACTGGTGAGTAAAAGTAATATTGTGCTTATGGTAAATGGGCTACGTTGAATTTTGTTGTCTTGTTTGTTGCTCTAAAAAAAATCAGGTAGTTTCCTGATCAGTCAGGGAGTAATTGATACACAGGTGTACAACTGCCCTCTTTGTTCTGCTATATGAATGGCTTTAATTTTATTCTCCAATGATCACAAAAATAGAAAGTGAAATTGTTTTTTTTCCTTTTTTTTTTATTTCCTTGGAGGTATTGGGTGAGCAGAAAAAAAAAGCCCTAAACATAAATACAACTGTAGCATTCTTTGGTCCAAATACTTGTTTAATTGACTGATGTTGTTTCAGGGTACTCCTAATTCTTTCTAGGCTGTATTTATTTCATAAATCTGGCTAGTTCCCACATGTTGTTGCATTCACAAGTCACACAATCAAGTAATACTTGTGAATTATATTAATTTGAATTACTTATCCCAGGTTATTTTGGTTCTTGCATACTACTGCCCATTTAGGTCTGAGACTGGCCACTCCAGTGTAAACAATGCCTTTTGTATTGAAGATCAGGGACCTACAAAGCTTTGAGAACTACATCATTATGACACCACATTCTCTTTCATACCACTGCCTATTGTTTCCCTAGAGAATATTGAACACCGCTTTCTTAAAACATGGATGAGAAGAGCTAAACCAGTTCAACAGTGAAATAAACCTTTCAAAACAGTTGGGGTAGGAAAGCTGCTCCACAGAGTTGAGGGGGAAGCCAGGGCTTCCAGAAAGAGATTGCAGGCTAAGTAGAACTGGATAAAATTGTTGTTCTCTGGGGTTCGTGTTTCAGAAGGTTAGACACATTTTGCTGCTTCTAAGTGCCTACCATCGCCTCACTTCTAAGCTAAAATATTTTATTTGCATTTTATGCTTTAACTGACCCTGGTTCAGCTAGTAAAAGAAGGAAATAATCTTAAATCAGTGCTTTTTCCTGATCTTAGGAAATGCTCCAACTGTTTTTGAATGTCTTTATGACAGCGTACTACTGCAAGTATCCATTTCAGCCTACTTCTTGCTGCAGGGCACAGACTGTTGCATATAGAATGAAAAGTGGAAAGAAAGATATCTAAACATGTCAAATTCTTTAAAGCATTTGCTGGCTTTAGGAAGCTAGCAGATTTTAAAGGAGTTTTTCAGTATTTTAAAAGGAGCTTTTTTATTATTATTTTGTCTGAAAGCAAAGACACCAACATAAACTACTGAATCTGCTTCTAAATTGCATCCGGGATCATAGCTATTAATTTGAGCAACATTGTGGGTTGCTTTATGTTTATTGCTTTTTATGTTTTCTTTGTCAGCAATCCACAGATAATGGGAGACTGAATTTTTTCACCTCTGACATTGGTAGTGAAGCACTAAAATTAGCTTCAAACTGGATTTTTTGTTTGTTTTGTTTCTTGAAAACTTTGCTTCCAGGTTTCAGCTGGGATTCTTTGCTGAAAATACTTTGGCCAAGGCCATACCACTCTGACAGGTGCTGACACCCCATGGAATTCCACTGGATAAAAAGCAACTGGAAGACACTGCTTCTTCCTAGTTTTGTGGTGACAGAGACTGGATTTGTCAATCAGATATCATTCCTTTTGCTTCCATGAGTGAATGAAGTAAAAATTTGATTTAGTGAGGAAAGGAGGAATAGGCAGGAAGGGGAAATGTAGATTTTGTAGCTGCAAATCTTTCTCCATGAAAGCCATCCGAGTGGGAAATGGGTTTGCCAGATGATTTGCACTAAGTGAATTAATGGTATTTACTCCTGTGAATTCTCCCTACTGTGGGTGAAAATTCCTCTTAAAAGACTGTGGGAATAACTGGTAGAGAATGTCAAATCCAAACCTCTTATCAAACACCTGGGTATGGGATGGGCAGTGTAGGCATCTGGGAGCTGTAGGACTTCTCCAGTTGTTTGTCCTCAAGGCAGATGTGTATGCAGATCAGAAACAGTCACCAAATCCTTCCAGAAGGGAGAAAAAACCACTTGCAAGTCTCCCTTATCAAAAAAGACTATATTTATGTAATTAAACATATGTAATATATTTACAACTATGCATATATGATATATAAAAATGTATATGTATAATAAGCATTTATAAATACACATAGATTTATATTTTGTTTATATTTTAAAAAAAATTATGTATATATACTTCTTTACTAAAATGTGCCTTTCATAAATTTAGACATTGAACTGTATGTGTTAAAGCAAAACAGTGGTCAGGGTGTCACTTAAGTTACTTTCTGAAAATGTAACATTTAAAGAGAAAAATATATGATTTTATTGTGAATTGTGTTAATTCTTCATGCTGGGCAGAAGCTGTGGTATGCTTTTCCCATGGTGCAGTGTCATTTTCATTTTTCCTTTAGGATGAGCCCAGCTCTGGGATGGATCCCTGCTCTAAACGCTACCTTTGGAAAACCATCCTGAAGGAAGTTCAGGATGGCTGTGCAGCTGTGCTGACGTCCCACAGGTAAGAGCCTTGTCCCAGCAGCCAGCATATTCCTGTGCTGCAGAAGAGTATGTTCTGAAGACATGCTCACTCTGCTGTGAAACACAGAATAAGTCTTGAAATTTTATGGTAATTCCTTCCTATCCATGAAAAGGAACCTGTTTAAAACCCAAATATTTTTCATATTTAATTTTTAAAGAATAGAATGTTGTTCAAGGGGCCGCAGGCACAGAAAAGATGATGTTATGGATTCTTCTTTTTTCTATGTTCTTTTCTACTCAGCGTTGTAGTGTCTCTTCTTGCTTGGAACATCAGGTTACCTTTTTGCAGCTGCCCACCTTAAAAATCCTTACAATAGGAGGTGTGAGTGAAAAACCTTTTAATTTTATTAAGTTTCTGCTTTGCATCAGTGTATGAAAAGAGTATGCCATGGCATCCTGAAGATGGATGTATCAGCTATTCTCTTATGCACTAGTGGAAATGGTAGGAGGGACCTCATTCTCCTAGAAGAGTCCATCCACATTAAATATCTTGTCAGTTGTCTGATATGGTCACTGGTATATTGATTTAATGGAGGAAACATCAATACTGTTTTGTAACATCTATAGTGAAATGGAATAAATTAAATGTTCCCTTAAGTAATATGTATATATATAGGATGTATAATTATATATAAAATATCTTTAAATGCGGGAGAGATCATACAAACATATCCAGAGAGGACAAAAATCAAAAATCAAAACAGTAATGAAACATTTGGCCAAATTAGATTTGAAGTATAGATGAATTAATAAAGGAATGCGGCCAAACTTCCCTCAGTGTTTTCAATATTCAATAATTTTAGATATTCTTAAAATGTATTTGTTGTCCTAGTCCATTATTGATGGAAAAATGCTTCAAGAAGTTTCTAATGTTTTATTTATGGAAGCTGAATTTTGAAAATCAGGTACCTGTGTTTGATAGCCAGGTGCTTACCAGCACACTCATTTAGGGAACATGGGTTATGCATTGTGAATTCAGCTCAGTGGTTTTCAGGAAACAGGATGCTTTGACTTTTCAGCCCAGATTAAGAACCTCTAGTTGTCAAACACCAGTTAAACAGAAGAGACCTGTGGTGTCATTATTAATATGCTGTAAACGAATAAACAAACAAACAAAATCCATCAAATTGTACTAACTACACATTTAGCTCTACAAATGAATGACTTGAAGCAGACATAAGTGCAGTGATACTGTTCACATTGCTGTGCCAGGGTGAAGAAAGGAGAAATTATTTTATACTATTTATACTATTTTCTGAAGACCATTGGGGCTTAATTTGAGATGATTTACTTGTAAAAGTACAGGAATTTTACATATGAAGTGAACATTCGTACACGTTAGAAAATACATGTGTAAGGTATAGAGATGCTTTGCTATGTGAAAATCAGATTTTGAGAACTGTTTACTTACTTCTCAGAGACAATTTTTATTTACATTTCAGAGACAAAACTTCTGTTTTAACAGGGGAGGAGTGAGGCTTTATCAACAGTCCTTAGGGCCCTAAATTTGTGTAATTTTGCCACAGCTGGGCAGCGTTATGCCAAGGGGAGCATTAGGAGGTAGCGAATTTCCTGATGTGTGGGAAGACGTGTCAGCCCTCTCCCTGTCTCTCTCAGACATAGCAGTTTGGCTGCTCTCACCACAGCCCTGTCACATTATAAGGAAATTGTTCCTAGGGGTGTACTTAATTGCCAATGCTCATTCAAAGCACTTTGGTTTGGACTGGCCCATGGCTGAGGCACACAAGACATCTCTTGTTTAGCTGTCTCAGAAAGGTTGGGGAGGGCACACAGGGAATTGTAGGAACATAAAACATCTTTGGCTCCTCTTTGAGATGGGGGTACGTCCTGTCTGCTTCCCTATGTCTAAAGTGCTTTTTGAAAGAGCTGCTCACACAATTCTGCATAATAGGTAGGGTAGCAGCCCATCTGCCATAAGCTTTACAAATCAAAGCTATTATGTATCATCTGAAGCAGTCACATCTAGGAGGACCCTGCTTTTCTATTCAGCTCCATTTCCATGTCCTAAATTCTGTTTGGATTTTGGATCTTCTTCTATCCTGCAATCAGGCTGAGGGTAACTCTTTTTCAAGGGTATGTGCTGTGCAAAAGGCACGCTGAGCAAGCTTACTTCATTCTTCTCCCTTTATCCTTAGCTCGGAATAATCATAAATAGGATTAAAGGGAATAACAGAGTTCGTGGCTCACACAGTGGCATTCCTGAGACTGCTTATGAAGCATTTGCCTGTGGTAATGACACCTTTATATTCTGACCAGAACTGTCCAAATAGTTATGGACGAAAAATATAAATAATGGTTTAAGGCTCTCTTCTAGCTGTCATGTGGTAATAACTTTTGGTATATACTGACTAGGGTTATAACTTTGGCTGTTACCTTTTACAGTCAAAGGTTTTGTGTACCTGTTTTTGCAGCTGTCCAGATTCTTCCACTATAACTAAAGTTAGGTAAAAAAAATACTCTGTTTTCACTACTAATTATTTTTTCCCCTTGATTTATTTTGTAGTATGGAAGAATGTGAAGCTCTCTGCACAAGGCTTGCTATTATGGTCAATGGAGCTTTCAAGTGTCTTGGTTCTCCCCAGCACATTAAAAACAGGTATTTTACATTGACATCAAATCCTCTGCATGTACATTCAATCTAAGAGCTGGCTAGATGCTTTAGTAGTGCTAAGGCATAAACACTTATGACTGCTAAGAACATCTTCTTTTTCCTGCTGTCACTGAAGTTAAAAAAAAGCCAATTAGGATAACTTAGCAAGCTAAATTGACATGTGGCCTTGCTAAAATGCTTTGTAGTCTGCAATGTTAATTGAAAGAGACAGATCTGCATCTAAAAGGAAACACTTCTGCACATAACCTAAGGAATACATTGTGAGAATTCAACATGGAGATGAGATAGCTCCTTCTGAGGATTTTTCATAAAAGGAAGAAGCATTTTTAACAGGTCAGCAGCCAGTAAGAACATCTATTTTGAACTCTCTCTGCTTCCTACCAAATTCACTGACAATTGCAGATATTTATGCTGTTTTCTGCATCCTTTTCCTGGTGTGCATAAGCCTCTTTTCTGTTTGAACTCTGCTCATGAGTTAATTTAATACCTACTAATGAGGATGTTTAATTCAGAGGATGGGCTTAAACCACGATAAAGGAAAGAGGATCAGAAGCTGAGGGGAAAGTTGCTGCAACTTATAGCTGGAACATTTACATTTAGTTGTAAATGGAATTGTTAGGACATGCAGACAGTCAGCTGTGTAAGATGATACAGCTCATTTACAAGCAGCAAAGCTACACTGCTTTGTACTAGCTCAGCACTTGGTTCTATTAAGTGCAGATGCACTTGACATTGGGAACAAGCTCTACAGACATGCTTTGGAATTGCTGTCTGCCATGTTTATAAGGCAGAAGTTATGTGTCTCAGGTAACTTCTTGTCCCTTGACAACCCTTTTGGCTTTCTGCCTTTCCCTTTGGGTAGAACCATAGGTCCTTTCTTCACAGCTGCTTTAGCAAGATGGGCCTGACTCACACCAGCTCTCTCCTTCCAAGGTTTTTTCACGAGGACAAACTTTCAGCTAGAGACGTTACAATCTGGATGGTGAAAAAACACTGATGTCTCCATCTCTATTTCTGATGGTTCTGTGTGATTGCAGCCTTCTTTTCATGTTTGCATACCTTTCAGAGCATATTTGCCTCGGTTTCTGGAGGCATGAGAAGTCAATTGATCTTCAGCAGTTTCTGCTTCCTTCATATCTAGGTCTTTGCCTTTGCCATCCTGTCTCTTCCCAAATTTCATAACATAGAATGGCCTGTTGTCTCACTGTCTGGAGTAGATTAGTGGAGTGTGAATGCATCCTTTATTTCTTTTGTATGAGAAACAACTGTATAAAGAGGACAGTGCAGATCTTGCACAGGTGAAAATGCTTTCTGAAGATGTCTGTCTCCCCAATAAGGAAAAAATAGTATTACTTAGGCACTTCAGTTGAGTGTATAAAGTTAGCTGGGATAAATGTGGGTCTTCCCTTTTTATGTTTCAGATCCTCTGGAGTGAGTACATGTCTCTGTCTTCTCAGCTTGACCTTGAGAGGGCAAAATCAGACAGTCCACAAAGGCCACCTTCCCCTTTATCTTCTCAGTGACTTTCATTGTTTTGCCACTTGTGATGTTTCCTTTAGCAGCCTCTTTTCATCTTCCCTCTTATGGAAACAAGACATCAAAAGCATATTCACAAATATGCACAATATTCATATAAATAAGGTAGTTATTTCTCAATTTCCTGCACTGCCTCTGTAGATAAACCTCTTTCAGATCACAGTTAGCAAATCAGTGCAGAAGTATCCTGCTGGAAGTGTCTTCATATTACATCTTATTGAGATACAACTAGTACTATTACTACTATTGAGATAGTCATAGATGAACCATTCTGGAATCAAGGCTGTATGAGTGCCTCTTTTAAATTCTCTAAAGCAAGGCCATAATAAGAATATTTGGCAGTCGTATTCATAGTGATTATATTTTTAAATCATTGTAACTTTGTAAAGAGCACACCTTCTCTATATTAAGAATATTTCATACTATCAGCAGGTTTGTGTTCCAAGGCAGTTCTTTAATGTAGGTCCATCAGTGACATTCACATGGGAAAATATGTGCACTGGAGATCAATATTGCTGAGAATTTCTACACAAGCTGTGTAGGTCAAGCTGCACAGAGATTTTTCATTTAAGGCAGCACTAAAATCCCTTTAACTCCTAGCTTATTGATTGATTTGGTCTCCAAATTTCCCACACTAACTGTTCAGGAACCTATTGAATTTTTTTAAAACTTTAGAACCCTTTATTAATAAAAAATAGCCACAAGCTTTATCAAAGGATTTAATTAAAATCATGCAGTTGTCTGAATTTTCTCTGACTGTCTGATACTTTTTGTTGGCTGGCAAGAACAAAACCACTGTAGAGAGCACAGTCTTAAAGCATCATATACACACAGCTGTTAAAGCTTGCAGAAAAGACATTTCCGTGTTTTCTTTGGAAATCTTTTGACAAGTGCTGGGGAGCAGTCAAAGACTGTTCCTGTACTTCTGTTATTTCGTTGCTTAGTCTAGCTTCCAAACTTCCCTCCAGCACATGCCAATATGATCCTTTATCATAAACCCCAGGCTATCACACACCTAACACGTAAAGTAATTGTTAGGAGATTAAAAAACATTGTACATTCTCTGTAATTAAAGTTCCAAACTTATTTGAAGACAATTTCCTCGTATGCTACCATGTACCAAATGGAAGACTCCTGCATCTACATAAGACGGGGAAGGGGTAGAGAAGAAGAATCCCAAAGAAAATCCATTGAAATAATTAAGCTTTAAATTATTTTAAAATTTTCATTTTCTCACTTCTCCACCTGTGAACATCCTGAAAAACTTCCAGGAGTACTTGGAAGAATATTGCATGATTCCTTCCTTCCCATTTGCCTTCCCTCCCTATGATTTAATAGCCCTATCATTCTCATTGCCATACAGAGCTAAACACTGTTTCTTCTAAAGTGGTAGACCATAAGGATTAGGAAATCTAAGCTGCTATTAGGAAATATCTACCTGCAGAAGAATGTTTTCCTTAACAGCAACCTCCACTGGTATAATCAATCTTTTCCTAGTGTTTTAGTGTTTTCCTGCAATTAGCACTGTTTAGTATATTTGTCCCATGCACCATCTCACAGTAAAAAATCCATCACCTCTTATATTTTGTTTAAAAAAAAAAGTTTCATGAAGCAATGTAAGGAAAGCATAAACAAAACTGATTTTGTTGCATCTGATTTAATTTAATTACTGATACCTTAAAAATTTGTATTTTTGGATGGTGTTTTTTCATGCTGTGGGTGAATGAATTAGGCTAGTAATATACACATTTATATTAACAGGGAAGAAGGGTACTAAAATAAATTAATGGGGTGATAGTTGTAGATTATAGCTGTTTCTTTTTTAGATTTTGCAGCTTTTTTTTAAAAAAATTACTTATAAGAAGCTCTTGATATCCTTTAGTCTGTTTTCAATTTGTTTCTGCAAATCAAATTGAACAAATATTTTAAAATCAACACAAACGTCCTGATCTGGCTTTGAAAATTGCAAGAAGAGAAATCTAACCACTATATGAATACTTAAACCAAAGAAAACTTTCATACATGGTTTTTTTTATGAAAGAATAAATCCAGTATTGTAAGAGATAATAATAGAAACATATTTTGATATTACAGGTGATTCTATTAGTATGTCTCAAGAATGTTTTTCCTCTTCTAAATGTAGGCACATATACTAAAATGACATTTTTTCTTCCCTTCTTGTTGAATTCTGTCTGTCTTGATGGAAGCCCTGAAAATTGTTTCACTTGTTTATTCTTTAGTATCATTCCAGTCTACAGAGTCCAGATTATGATCACCTTTTTGATGGATATGTGATGAAGGTTTAATGGGTCCTTCTTGGGGCCCTGTTAAATTTGCTTCTTTGCTGTGGTCAGAAGTTCAAGGATTCAGCTCTTGCTGAATCTCTCTGGCTACACTTTCAGCCCTTGGCAGATGTGAAAGATCATAATCTTGGACTGAGTACAGCTTCGTCAGATGGCAGGACAAAATTCTGCTATGAAGGGTATGGGTGAACTCCAGGAAGATGCTAATGTGAAAAATAAAAGCTTCATAGGGATATAAAAAGTGATGCTGCTTCTAATGTGTGAGACTTGTTCCATTTTTCCAGCCCTTCTGCAAGCCTGTTACAAAACGCTCATCCAAAAATCTCTTCTTGCTACAAATGTCGGTGTTTGGGTTTCTGCTCCCAGCTGCTGAACCTTGACTATATTTATATACATTTAAAGAGATTTATAGTACCTGCAGATGTTTATCAGCAGAATAATGAGGGTAAGACTTCTTTAGGGAGGCTTTTTGTTGTAGGTGGCAAATTTCTAAGTAATATCAAGAAAGGTATTAGGTAGAAGAACAAACTGAAGGGCAATTTTCAAAAAGTTAGCCTCTTAGTTCTAGATGTAGTTTGTCTGAGATTGATGTGTTAACAGTTGTGCCCATTAAAGCCTAATTTCAGACAACTCCTGCCAACTGAGTCAATTACTCTAAATTGTGAATGGATTACATTTAAATGTTCTCTTCAGTATTCTCCATTTTACTTAATGCTTTTTTTAAAAAATTCACAGAAGCATTTTCATGTTAGATACAGCTGGCCAGTTCTCTGGGAACAACATTTTGAATATTATCCTTCATTCTAGGGCCATCTGGACAGACTTCTCATATCGGAAAAACCCATACCAATTTGTCAGGTGCTGGACATCAAGTCGTTGCTCAAATTTTATCAGCAAGCCATCTGATTAAATTACCCAATAATTAATTCATTTGCTATAGCTGGGTTAGAATGGAAAATATGTTGGCAGACTATTTATACTTCACCTTTTTTTTTAAAGGTTGATTGAGAATATTTTATTGCTTTCCTCAAACTCACACATGTAGATTTCTTAAAAGGAAAAGAGAGGATTAAAATTAAAGTTCTCATCAATATTTCAGCCTTCGGTGGACGCACTGTTATTAATTGACATACTGTCAATAAGTTTCTTACATGCTATAAAATATAGAAATTAATATAGTTTTCATTCTTCTTGACTAGAAAACACCTTCCTCTTGTACAGGAAAATCGTATTAAGGCAGTGGATGTGTAATCATGTAATATAGCTATTGGTTTATCTTTTCAGAGGAAAGTTTGAAGAAAAGAGTTCTTAAAACTTAAAAAACACACAGATTGAGAGTTCAGAAATGAACAATATCTTTTGACTCTCCTAAAACTTTGTGCAATATTTATTCAGCCCTACTGTGCATGTGCATTAGAATGCTTTTTTTTTGGTCATTTTGTACTATGTTTTTCATGGGATGCTGCATTGTATCTCTATATTTGTTCATTAAATCAGCAGCAGCTAATTAAGATTTCATATTCTCCTCTTTCTCTAGTATGTGTTTTACTAGAAGTTTTTCAAACCTGTCCTTAAGTACAGTATTATCAGCATTTATTGGAGCAGAGCTTCATAAATATCAACATCTTTGTTTTCCACAGCACTGCTTGGAAACTTGATTTGAAATAATTATTCCCATTTTATAGAGGAGTAACCCAAGATTGGTGCTAAAGTTAAAAGGGTACGGATAGTTTATCTGAGCAGTTCATGACTAAATATTTTACATTTGTTCAGCATTGCATTTAAAGCAAAACTCCTGTTAATTTTGCTGTAGCTGTGGGTGCTCCAGAAGGCACTGTGAATTCTTCCTGCCAACTGGAGCCCTTTGTCTCTAGGTGGGCCCTGAACAAGACAGGAAAGCAGTGAAGAAAGATGTGGTCTGAGTGAGTAACCACAGACCACACAGGTATATGAGGATGAAAGGGTAAGATTTGGTTCCCCAGGGCATTTCCAGAATGATGAAGCAATTTCCTTCCCTTTTTCTTTGCTTTTCTGATCAATCTGTTGTCTTATTTGCAACATTTTCTAGGTGTTGTGGTAAATAAAGCCACTTGGCTGAGCAGGTATATCCAGGGTATCTTGTAAGGCATTCATGACAGGGATTTCATGACAAGGTGTTACGTGATGATGTAATTAAAGTTTACTACGTAATGCAAATATAGCTGTGGTTTAAATTTTATTTTACACTTTTTCCTTGAGATTTGACCTTGAGGTGTTGATAAGGTCTTTTTAACAGATAGTTTAGTGTGTAATACCCTGATTATTATGTTAAACAGTACACCCTAACCCAGTTATAGCAACACAACGATTATGTTACTCACTCCTGCCTTTCACTGTTGAACCCCAGAAGGTGCTTTGAGGAAACAGTTTGGGTTCTTTATAGGCTGTACCATCAGCTTTGCACAGGGTTGCAGCACTGCTGCTCCTGTTTCTCTGGAAAAAAAAAAAAAAATAATGCAAGAATAAAAAATCCCTGATACTTGCCAGTATGTACATATAAACAACCTCAAATACAGAGAGATTTTGTGTGTGCACATGTATAAACAAATAACAAGATTTTTTTAGGGTTTCATCACGTATTTGGAAATCACACCTAAGAATTTACAAGCACACAGAGAACAAGGCAAAGTTGTACCCTGCACTGCTCATGATCTGGGGCTGTCACTGTTATGACAATTACATTATTGAATACAGAAATCAACTTTAGATGGTTTGATATGAAAGCCTGGAGTGTGTGTGAACAAATAGTGCATGTACAATATACCTGAATGAGTGTTAGTCATCATTTTAATAACTGTTTTCATGTTCCTATTGTTACCCTGGAAAAATCATGATCACTTAAAAAATGATGAAACAAACTCTATGAATAGTACATGGAAGAGAGATTTTATAATTTATTTATGTCTGTTTGTTTGCATCTAATCAAGTTTATCTGTTCAGCAATGCTGAGGTTGGGAATAAATGCAGAAGGAAATCACATTTTACAAGTGACAGGGTATTTGCATTTGATTTTAGCATTTTTTTTAAAAAAACCCCAAGTATTTAAAAATTAATAACCTTTTTTCCTTCCTTGGTATTGTCTTTTCTTGTTTCTTAATAGAGAAAATAATTAAATACATTGTGTGATTAAAAATGATCTTGAACTGTGATGTCTTTGTTTTAATAATTTTATTTCAACTTTATTTTCTTTTTTTCCCAATGTTTTTCAAAGTGTTTTGTTTTCAATGTTGTTCAAGATTTGTTCTGTTTGTAAATTGTACTTGTGTCTAAGGCTGTGAGAGGAATGACCTGGATGTGTATCCTGTGCTTCAGCAATTAAACCGGTGTAACAAAGTTATCTTGCCTAGATGAGGCCTATTTCAGCTTAAATGATTCCAAGATTCTTTTCGCTTAGGGAAAATAGAACTATATCTGCCTGCAAATGAATGTAAACCAAAGCAGAGGGATAAACAGCACAGTATAAAATTATTCCCTCTCTTTGATTTATGGCATATATTCTAAAAGATGCAGTTCCTTGCAGACATTAAGTGCCAATGTTCTCTTTACTATTTTTATTTTGTTATCCAATAATGTCATTTTGAAGCAATCTTTTGATCAAACTAGTGCATACACAAAGTATGCACATTATATTTCCATCAGTAAACTTTCTGGGAGCTGTAATTTTTTGATGTATATATATAGCACAACATTCTCCAGGAAATGTACTCTTTGATTAGTGGAAAAAAAAAGCATATGGGTGATTAGATGCTTTTCTTATTCCTCAAAGTTTAGGAAATGGGGCCGTGTTCTTCGCTTCCTGAGGTTACATTCAGCAAATTTTGCTGGGGGAGAGAAGAGTTGGTAAATAGGCTTTGGGAAGAGTGTGATTTAATGAGCGGTTTATTCTGGATCTGCTGTAACCTGAAACAGAGGTTTCAAGGTTTGGTTTTGTTCATTTGTAGACAAGAAAACTCCTAAGGATTTTAAATGAAAACACAGTTGGTTTGGGGTTTTTTTTAAGCAAATAAAAGTCTGCTGATAGTATACTTTCTTTTTCACTCTTCACATAAAACAGGTTTTCATGGGTCAAGCTTAAAAAAACCCATTGGGTTAATTCCTCTAGGGACTCCTTGTGAACAAGTGCAGGCTCAGCTGAAGACTCTTGCCCCATTCAAACCTCTGAACCAGGACCTCCAAATAATGGGCAGAAGGGAACATTGAGAAGCTGCTCTGCCCCAAGTGGCAACTCCTCTCTTTGATATTAATGAGAATTTTCAGCCTTTGGGCCACTAAATCCACTTCCATTGCCATTGCAAGGTTAAAAGAGCACCAGGAAAGCATCCAGGGGACTTTCTCGTAGTATAGATTTGGTTACACTTTATTCCAGTGTGTGACTAGAGCTTGTGTAGACACATCTGAAGTCAATTTACATAATCTATTTTTTTGCTGCTGGCAGTGTTGCTGTGGGGCTGCAAAACCCTTCCGAGAACTGAGGAACCATTTGTGTGATTCACCCAGGCTGACCTCCTCTTGGTGATATTAATACCAAAAGAAACCTGAGGTCAGATCAAACACCTGTTAGCACAGTATTCTCTCTCTGAAAGTAGGCAAGAGGGAAAAGTACAGGAACAGGATAAGCACACGAAGTTACTTTACCGTGTTACTCAACCACCTTCAGCAGTTTGTTTTTTAGAGNCTCTCCACATCTGCATCCTGGGCCAGGATGTTTATTCATAGCTGGGGCTTAAGCCCTTTGGCTGCCAGAGATAAGCCACAACCCTGCTGTGACTCATCCATGTTATCTCTTGTATACACGCTGCTTAATGTGTGGCAGAGAAAGGGGGTAGGCATGTCCTGCCACATAGAGGCTTCTTAAGTCAGAGGTGATTTTAATGGATCCCCACCATGAGTTTTTCTAGTCTCTTATTCAACTCATGTCAAGTTCTGACATCTAGCACATCCTGTGTCAATGAGTTGTAGAGTTTCCCTGCATACTGTAAGGAAGATAACTTCATCTTACAAACTTAGCATTGCGTTTTCTATAATTTAACTCAATGTCCCCTGCTCTTGCATGAGAAGCAAATGAGTAAAGAACTATTTCTTACATTGCTTAGTGATGATTCTGGGCTGAATCCCTGAAAACACCTTTCAACCCCCTCGTTGTCTTTCTTTCATGATGAAAAGTTTTAGCCTATTTAGTAATTCCTGGTATGGAAATATTTCCATTCCTTGCTACTGTTTTATGTTCCTTTTGCTCCCTTGTTATCTGAGCTGCTCAGATACCTTGAGGACCTATGCAAATTAAAAGTGGAGTTCTTGTAGTTCTTGCTAAACTCCTGCTTCTGCAGCTGATGCTGGTGTTAAATAGTCAACTTAATTAGTTTACAGTCAATTTGGGAATTTATATTTTAGTTTCAGTCTTGTGTTGGCATTTTAACAGAAAAAACACTCAATAAATTATACTCCCAGAACGACTAATGAGGTGAAAGTGAAGTGTGAACTACTAGTTTGGCTGAGGAAGAAGAGGAAGGCTAGAAAGAAGAAAAATATTTTATTTTGTCAGAATTTGTGGTTTTGTGTGTTTGTTTATATACAGATAGAAATGCAGGTGTTGTTAAAGTAACATGGCAGTGCAAAGTATGTTCTCTGTTGAATAGCTTTGAGGAGATGAAGATTGTTTTGCAGCAGATGGCTGCTGAGCAAGTGTGCTGGCTCAACTTAGGCCATTCTAATGATAATGTCTTCCTCTTTAGGTCTTGAACTATCAGGTGCTGAAGGTTTGATCCTAACAGTGCTAATCAAACCAGATTGTGCTTTTCTCTGTAATTCCACTTTGGGTTTCTGAATTAATTATATTGCCTGAATCAGAGAGGAAAACAGTGAAAAAAATGGTCAACTCAATTTCCATTGCCTCAGTGCACTGCTGAAAGCAGCTTGCTGATTATAGCAGGGGGAAATGTTTATTGCTGATCAGCTTACTCTATATGGAGAGCTCTTGTACTAAAATGAAGTATAAAATCAAGGTATAGAAGCATCATAATTTGACTAGCCAAAAGAAGAAAATCTTTTAAAGCTTTTTATTGGTGCCATGCTGGTGTTTATGCCATTCAAAATTTAGAACTAAACCAAAGTTGCACGGACTCCTCTGTCTTTGCTAATCAGAATTTTGATTCATTTTCTTTGGAAACTTCATTGCATACAGCAATTTCATTTTATGAGACTGTTGAATGTCTCCATAAACCAGCATTTTTCAAACGGTAATTCAATGGTCGTTGTATAGAAATGCCAAAAAACTGATCAGAATCAATGATCTCTTGTAAAATGTTGCCTCAGGTTAGCTGTCAACTAAATTGAGTACCCTTGTTAACTATATCCATCTTTGTAACAACTTTTTTATTGTCCATGTATTTTTTTTTCAGGGATGATGCTATGCATTTAAAACATTTAATTAGAGATCTATTTAAGTCTCAGTAAATCATTGCAAAGCAAGTCTGCCAGACACTACTTTGGATTCCACCTAATTCTGGATCTCTTTGATGTATCAGCACTGTTCATTTGTCAGGCTACACTCTCTAGTAAATATTTAGTAACCTGGAGTCTGGACTTGATACAATTTAGTTCATGAAACATCCCTCAGGAACCAACAGACAGGACACTGCATCAGGATGTGTCTTACTCCATTTCAAGCAGTTCAGTGGTTGCGTTTGACTACAATAAAAAATAAACAAAACAAAATCCAACCAAAGAAAAAACCCAACAACAAAAAAGCAACCCACAAAAAACCCCACAAACCAAGCAAAGGCTAAAAAACCCTACACTCCTTTTTCTATAATAGGGCTTTTAGTTTTTATGCAGAAGCTGTCATTGTTTTATGCTGTACAAAAAATTAGGATTTTTGTTTGAGATCCTTGGAAATTGTATTTTAAATTCATGTGAAATTCTTAATAAAATAAAATCTGCAGTCTTTTTTCATTGTGCAAACTTGCAGTGCTCTTAAATAAATGCAGACTCTTCCTTTATAACAACAGAGGTTCTGACGGAATGCAAAATAAAAGTTAAAGCCCTTACATTGCTATATACTTATTATAGGTGAGGAACATGTGGTGTTTCATGTGGAATATTTTGTTGGGAGTCACTCATGCACTGGTTAAACTGGACATATATCTCTAAATAGTTCTTTCTATCTTTTATTACTTTTGGTTGACAATCTGCAGACATTCTTTTATGTATTGGAATAGGGCAACATTGTAGAGTGTGCTGTGGTATATCCTCTGCTTTGATGACATGAAAATGTGCCTCTCACCAGTCAGACCCAATTAACGCAGCTGCTGCCCTGAATCATGAGCTGTACACAGGAAAGACACGGGAGAGCAGGGTTCTGGCACAAGGGCATATTACAGAGGTAATCACTAGGATCCAAACCAGTGGAATAAAGGATTTGGCAATGAGTAATTGTGGCACTGGAGAATGAAGAAAAGGGAGTTATGCTGGAATGAAGGATGTGGGATTGATGGTGAGTGGGAAGACAGAGGAAGTGACATGTTTCTGGGGACACATGGGCAGTGCTACCCAAGCTCCCTGTCCCCCATTCAGCTCTGCCTTTCCATTGCTCACTGGCAACAGGGAACAGCAGTGGCACTGGAAAGCTCTTCTGATGTGGCTCCTGCTGGTGCTTTTCCCTAGCAATTAACCACGAAGGAGAACCCAAAGAAGGAGGACATGTAGCTGCAAAGAAGGGAAAGGGTGCAACACAACCCTTTTTGTTCCATGTCTCTACTGAGCTCTGCCTGTGCACCCCAGTCTGGGGACTGGTGCAGCACAACCTCCATTGCTTAAGAAATGTGCATAAGAACGTGGTTGTCATTTCAGTGTTCACTGGTTTATTGCAACTTTTGTAAATAACTATCAGCAATGAGTAAAGCTAATAAAAAATATAGTGTTGGTTAGATTGCCTATACTTAACTTTTATCACATTTGTGTAAAGAAAGAGAAGTTCATTTTCTAAATTATTCTGAGAGAGATTGGATGGTCATAGAGCCAAAGAAAATTTGTTAACTTTGCTGTCTCCCTAAATATCTCTACAATTGCCTTTGGGTATCTGTAAAACACCGTTGTACTCACACTGCTGAAATTTGCTTTTGGACATGCAGCTTTGTTAACAGATTTGAAAAATAGTGCTACATGCCCATTTTTCTCATTAGAAAAGTGAAAGGATTTTTTTTTTCTTTTTCTATATATGTGATTGGTGATCTTCATAGCTTTATACTGATCACACAAAGCAATATAGAAATTAAAGCATAGTTTACTTAACAGAAGTTCAGGTATATTGGATAGTGAAACACACTGTAGTAAGTAAAATTACACATAACACATTTTTTGTCTCTGTTATCATTAATTTAACAACTTTCTCATTGAAATTCTGTTGTTCAATAGTATAATAGTAAAATCACAGCGATAATGCAGTAGGCATACATGGAATTTGATATAATCATAGGAAAATCAATTGAACCAAATGTTCTTCTTGTCTTCATGGCGTCTTTTTGGATTTATGTTTTTGTGTCTCATTACCAGGTTTGGAGATGGTTATTCTGTCAAGGTTTGGCTTAGCAAAGAAATAAGTTATGGAAGAATGATTTTGGATTGTCTACAACAGCACTTTCCTGGAACACGATATAAGGTACAGCCAAAACTCCTTGTTGTAGTATACAGCAGGATTAATTTGAGGCTAATAAGAACAGTATGTACATGTTTGGATATTTACATGCTTGGATATAAAGTGCATATAAATATCCCTTTTATTTTTCTATTAAGCATTTCATGAAAATTGGACTCGTGATGTTGGTTAAATCAACTCCAAGCAGGCATTTAGGCAGCATAAATGGAAAGACCTTTTCTCTGAGTGAAAATTTCCTTTTGCTTTTATTATTGATGAAGTTGAACTCAGATTTGTGTTCACTTGAAGTAGGACTATAGTGTACTCACTGAGATTATTTGCTTTGATTGCTTTCTGATAAGGTCCAGAGTTGATAAGTCTCAGCCTTTACTGAGACTCTTTGATTTAATACAAAGCCTTGTAAAAGACCTATAGCAATTACGTTTCCATAAAAACTCTCAAAGGCTTTAACTGTGTTTAGGAAAAGAATCATGAAAAGCGATATCTATCTTAGATATGAACCTCTTTGTGTATATGTTTATAAGTCTGTATTGAGCTCAGACATGTTGGATTAAAATTGCCCTAAAGTTTTATTTCTTTTATGAGATTAACAAGCTGTCACCTCATAATACCCATAAAATCTGTGCTCAGTATGAAATGTTCTTTGTGCTATGAATGGAGACAAAATATGTTCTGTTTTAAAAGCTCGTATTTTCCATATTAATCTGCGATGAGAGCCTACTGAAGTTAGACTGATTATAAGCAAGTGTACCTTCATCACAATGTACATTCACTTTTATCTGTTTTTATAATTTTTGCTTATTTTCAGGGACAACATCTTAACCTGCTTGAGTACCACGTACCACGAAGTCAGGGATGCTTAGCAGAGCTCTTCAGAGTCCTAGAGAATCACAAAGCTTTTCTCCAAATCAAACACTACTCCATTAGCCAAACCACGTTAGAGCAGGTATTTTATTATTTTTCTTTGTTTTCTTCCCAGCCCCAAAACTTTCTCAGCCACCATACCTTTTTTTTTGTCATCTAAACATGTTATGTATTATGTTTATTGATGTAGTAGAATACTCTATCATTTGCTGGGTTACCTGAATAAATGCAATACTCCAGCAGTTCCAGGCCATCTCAGGTCACACAGTTATTCCATGTCCCACTGTGGGTTTCTGACGGGTCTGAGACGAGCCTATATGAGATGGTTGGGATGGAGACGAGAGATCTCTGGAGACGGTGTTAGAGCATGGGATTTATTGTGAAAGGGCGTGGGTTTAAGGGACCTGCTAGGAGCTGCTAGATGCAGCCCGAAGCAGGTCAGAGCAGAAGAAGGAGAGAGTAGAATGCAGAATAGAATAACATAGACTAGAGAGTACAGAATAGAATGGAGTGTACAGAATGCTGTGGTTGCCAATTACATTGCAATAAATCATCTTCTGTGCTGAATATTCTAATTTCCATTAACCAATCCAGAACATGCTACAAATCCTACTACATTAACATATAGCCTATAAGAATCATCGCATTACCATATGGCNCAATCTCGCTTGTAGTTTCCATATTGTCAGCATCTTTTGCTATGTGATCATATTTATAAGTCTTTTCTATTTCATCTTCCCCAACATCCCACACTGCTTTTCCACTGGAGGTGAGCTAGTAAAAGCATCACAGCAAGCCACATAGTTGTGGTGTGCACAAGCATAATCTGTGCTTAGATGCATCTGGATCTGTGCGGGATGACAAGGTGGGACTGTGAACTGCCACTTCCACATCCCAGAAGTTGGGATCATACCAATGTCCTTGAAAAGGCTGAACCAGTCTCTGTAAATTGTGGTAAACCTTAGACTTTCAGAACGTTCTCCTTTGAGCATTTTAAGTGCACAAACAGACAGATCTGACTGCTAAAGACTGTGAAATCCTATTCTGAGAAAAGGAAGAGCGCATTGATTGCAAGCATGGGATTTCTGGGTGATCATGATGTGTTACAGCATCTTCATATGCAACTGCTTGTTATTCATTCTGCAAACCGAGAGTCACATCTAGTCAAAATATTAATTTTGTATGATTGATGGTGTGAACTGCTTCCTTTTTCCCATGTGCAAATCGTTATTGAAGTATTCTCCTCTGTGCTGGTCTACTAACTACTTGTAAATGATCTATTCACTGAATGACTGCATGTAAGATAATTTCAGCCTGTGTCTTCAGGCATTGTTCACTCAGGTTTACTTCCTCTCCATTTTTCATGGTGATGCATCACCTCAGACACCTACCACTGTTTCCTCTCCCTGACTGAGTGTCAGTTTTAAACAGGAAAGTAGTTCTTCACAGTAACAAACACACTTATAATGCACCCCAAAGAGCCATTTTTCCCTCCACATTCCTTGCTGTGAAATAGTTGTGTGACTAAAACTGAAACAAGCATTTCTGTAGTAAGATCCCAAACAATTCAAGAAAGCACATTAGTTGTTGAATCAGAAGTATGCTTTCACCTTGAAACATTTGCACCCTCATCTGTAATATTTATTGGCAGAAACAACAGACTCAGATTCTTTAGGTGTGTCATTCAAAGACAATTAAAGCCATTTTTTCCCATTTACTTGTGCATAAAATGTAATTTTCATATCTCGGTAACTCATTTTACCACAACTTTTACCATTTATCAACTCCTGTCAGCTGGAGAGGGCAACAGGGATTATGTCTAGAGTTTATAAAACATGTTTTTAGAGGGGTTCCCTCAACATGTGCTATTAATTATTTTGTCAAAAAAGCTTAGGAGAGCAGCTAAAAAATATCATCACCTATATCTCCAAAGTCTGGATTCAATTACTGTTATTTTGAAAATTCTACTTTTTATCATGTCTTACAGGTATTCATTAATTTTGCTACACAGCAACAAGGAGTCTCACATTCTTCACAAGGATCTCCTGTTGTTCATCATGATCGTCTCCCAGTCTAGGCTCAGAATGGGATGCAGCTTCAACATAACACATGTGTGTTTGTACATATATACACACACGTTACATGCAATAACTTTTCAACTGTGAACAATTTGTGTATGACAAACAAATAGTAGAAGCAGAGATGAGTTTTCATCTGTAGGCCAGAAGGAATGGTACAAGTTCTTGATTAAGCAAGAAACTGATTATGAGCAGACCAAAAATCTGCCAGAAAGTAATGTTTTCTTAATTTAAATGGAATTTTGAAATACAAATGGCCTAATTCATGCAGAGGAAAAGAAAAGGCTGGTCTGAAATGTCAGTGCATAGTAGATTTTTTTTTTTTTGTGGTGGCTCTTCATTCACTTGACTATAGTACTTTCTTGCATGCACACTTAATATCTAATTTTTACATGATAAGGCAAGAAAAAAACAATTGATTGGTAGCAATAGCTTGGCCATCACCCAATATTTTTATTTAATCACACAGATTTCGACTTCCCTGTTAATTCAGTTCAGTGTTGTGACAAGCTAAATTAGCTTTTTTATTATATAAAGGATGCACTGTATTCCATAAGGCTTTATGTTAAAGAGGTTATTAGTGTACTAGCCTAGTCTGCCTCCCAGTTATCTTAAGTAAATTTAACAAGTTTTCATAAATCATACTTGACAATGAGTTTTCCCCTAAGCTTTCCCCTAAGCCTGCGTGTTGCTGCTGGAAGTATTCTCAAGTACCTTTTTAATGATCTATTTTGTTTTTCTCATTTTTTTGTTTCCTTTTCTTTCAAAAAGAATGTCAAAATGCTGTTTAATAGGAATGTTAAAGGAAAATAAGGTAAACATTCAGACAGTGATCAATAAACTTCTCAATAAATATATTATGATGCTAGATATTTCAGACAAGGCCACAGTCTTCAGCCTATACTTGTGTAAAATAAGTGAGCATTCAATGAATAAAAACTCCTTACATATTGTGCTTGGAGAAAAAAAAGTATGGAATTTTTTTTGTAGTAAGTGGCTGCCTCATCCAAAACAAATCTTTGAAGCTCCTATGAAATTAGCTCATGCCACTTTTATTGGACTATGCTGTCAAAGAGCTGAAATTGTAGAACCAGTGACTTAGAAGTTAATTGCTGCAATATGATTTTGGGTGGGCAGTGGAGAAGGAAGTTCACTTGGAGATGGAAGAATTAGATTTTAGATGGCCAGTGTTGCAGTGCTGTTGCTATAATTCCCTGCTGTACAATGATGAAATATTAAAAAATATATATTTGTGTTTTAGGCTTTGCAAGCTGACTCAGAAGACTGTTTATTGAGGCTTGATTTGTTCATGTTGCTTTGGCCCATTATACTTTTTTAAAATCGGGAATTCAGGTTGCCTATTTCTGTAAAGATTAAATTAAATTAATCCTTGAAAAATAAATAAAACCCTGAAGATTTACAGACTTTGTCTGCATGTACATGTGGGTCAGAGTGAGTGAGCTTATGAAAGTGCTTTATCATTTGAATGGCTTGGTATATACAGCCCACTGCATAACATCAGAACTCTGCCAAACTACTGAAGATCCAAAGCACCTAGGAACCATTAAATCCCAACAACCACCACCCTGGTAGAAAGGCCACAGCACAATGGGATGTCCATACTTGATGTGAAAACAGTTCTCTCTAATTTCTGCATGAGGCTGGGAGTGGAAGGTTTCTAAGGTCCCCAATTAGAACAAAAACAAGGTCAATTTTACAAAGCAGAGTGGACATGAAGGAAGAAAGAAGGCAGATGCAGGAAATTTGGGCAGAAACAGAAGTATACCATAATTCAAGTATCCTGCTTAATTCCAGCAGCTCAGGATAGAAGAAACTGAGCGTTCAAGGAACAGCCAAGGATCTCTGAGCCATAGTTTGAAAGCACTCAACAGAAGAATATATCTGTAGCTCTTACTTAGCTGTAAAAAGATAGAAAGGAAGCTGTGGCAGTCCCATGCACAGTAGATTTTTTTTTTTTGGTGGTTTTTT